>AWOL01S0021206.1:56106-92250 GCA_000715115.1 Nicotiana otophora
TATATATATATCCCGCCTTTTCATGCCGCATGTGCATAAATCAATAGTAACAATAGCACGGCAGAAACCTCGTGCAAACACCCGAACAAACCTCCCAACAATATCACGTGCCAATATCACAACATCTCATAAATTGCACCTCAAGTGCTCAAATATCACAACATATCACAGATTGGACATCAAGTGTTCAATATTACAACTTTCCACAGAAATCAACAATACATTATTTCCACAATAAGGAGCCCATGACTCGACCATAATATGCACAAAAATCTTAACAAAATATCCGGGAGTGAACAACTCAACAAAATAATATTTCACGTAAAATCAAGGTGGCAATCACACCAAATCATCATATAAAAACAAATCCAACAAACAATGACTTAGGCATGACAAATAGAGGATTTAATAAATGCCAATAATTTTTAATTTAATACATAAGGGCGTTTAAGGATTTTAACCAATGTAATTTGCACATATAAACTAAGTACGTACTCGTCACCTCGCGTATATAATTTTCAATTATACAATTTGCACATAAGACTCAATGCCTAAGGGGTATTTCCCGTACTCAAGGTTAGGCAAAATACTTACCTCGAACCGTGAAATTATTTACTCCGTTGTGCTTTTGCAATGTGAATTAGCCCCCGAAAATCTCGTATTTAGTCACAATTAATTTGTTATTATCCACACAATTATAGAAATTAATTCCATATCAAAATACTAATATTTTCCCACAAAATCCGAAATTACACTTCCAAAATCGCCTATGAAGCCTACGTCACGCAATTCGATAAAACTCACAAAATCCGACAACCCATTTAATTATGAGTTCAGCCATATTAATTTGACTCAAATCCGACTCCGAATCGATATTCAAATCCCAAAACTTTGTTTTATAAAATTTCTACACTTTCCCCCAAACTTCCATTTCAAAATACTGATTACATGATGAAAACAATGATATATTCATGTATGTTAACCAAATCTGGGTTAGAATCACTTACCCCGATGAATTTCTTGAAAATCCCACGAAATATCGCCACAAACCGAGATCCCAATGTCCAAATATGAAATAATAACCTAACCCTAGGCTATATAGTACCAAGTCTGCTTTCCCAATGTGCGGTACTCACATTTTCAAGTGCTGCCGCACATTTCTAAGTTCTGCGGCCGCACAATTTTGAGTGCGATCGCACTTCACTGTGACAGCTTACCAGGCTTCAGTAAAATGCACATAACTTTCTGTACAAATGTCCAAATAATTAATGCTATACCTTTCTGGCAACTAGATTCAAAGCGCTATAACTTTTGTTCTTGAATCATCTCTAAATTCGTTGTACATTAAAAGATATAAGCCTCCGAAGTCGGACCATCGAACTTGCAGAACCCCTGATGTGCGGCCGTAGACAAAATTGTGCGATCCGCATTTTTCCTCTGCGGTCCGCACATTTTCATCTGCTGCAACACTTTTTCGTCTGCTACAGCACTCAAAAATGTGCCTCAGCACATGAAATTGTGTGGTCCGCACTTCCAACGTTCTAGAACAACATCAAAGTGCCGAAATGCATATTACGAAGTTGCAGGTCATAATACATATTACGAAGCTGCTCGAGACCTTAAGTCACTGAATGGGGCATTAATTCTTAAAACGACAAGTCGGGTCGTTACACCTCCAAATCTTGAGCGCGTGTATAATAGCTGCTAACTCCAAATTATGCACTAGGTAATTCCTTTCATGGGGATTCACTGATGCGAAGCATAAGTAATCACCCTACCATCCTGCATCAATACGTAACCAATGCCAACCCGTAAGGCATCACAGTAGACTGTATAGGAACCCGATGCTGAAGGCAAAACTAGAACTGGAGTTGTAGTCAAGGCAAACTTGAGCTTCTGGAAGCTCTCCTCAAACTCGTCAGACCACCTAAATGGGGCACCCTTCTGAGTCAACCAGGTCAATGTAGCTGTAATAGATGAGAAACGCTTTACGAAGCAGCAAAAATACCCAACCAAGCCTAGAAAATTTTGGATCACAATAGCGGTAGAAGATCTAGGCCAACTCTGAACTGACTCAATCTTCTTCGAATCTACCTTAATTCCCTCACAGGATACCACATGACCCAAGAATGCCACCTCGTCTAACTAAAACTCGCACTTGGAATACTTAGCATATAGTTTTTTCTCCCTCAAAGTCTGGAGCATAATCCTCAAGTGTTGTTCATGCTCCTCCCTGCTACGAGAATACACCAATATATCATAAATGAACACAATAACGAAGGAATCCAAATAAGGCTGAAACACGATGTTCATCAAGTGCATGAACACTACTGGGGCATTGGTCAGCCCAAAAGACATCACCAAGAACTGATAATGCCTATAACGGGGCCTAAAAGCCATCTTAGGAATATCTGAAGCCCTGATCTTCAACTGATGGTACCCCAATCTCAAATCAATATTCGAGAATACCCTAGCACCCTGAAGCTGATCAAATAAAACATCAATACGCGGTAATGGATACTTGTTCTTGATAGTAACCTTGTTCAATTGCTTGTGGTCAATGCACATTCTCATAGAACTGTTCTTCTTCCTCACAAATAGCACTGGTGCATCCAAGGTGAAACACTCGGTCTGATGAAACCTTTATGTAGCACCTCATGTAATGGTTCCTTTAATTCCTTCAACTCTGCTGGAGCCATACGGTACGGTGGAACAGATATCGGTCGAGTGCCTGACACCAAGTCAATACCAAAATTAATATACCTATCAGGTGGCATGCCCGGTAGGTCTGCTGAAACTCCATCACTACTGACTCAACGGTAGGAGTATCAGTACTAACATCCCTCACAAAGGCTAAGTACGCCAAGCACCCCTTCTCAACCATCAAAGTGAGCCTTCAAATAAGACACCACCCTACTAGGAACATGACCCAGGGAACCTCTCCACTGCAACATCGGTAACCCTAGCATAGACAATGTCACAGTCTTAGCGCGTTAATCAAGAATAGCATGATATAGAGATAACCAATCCATACCCAAAATCACATCAAAAGCCACCATATTAAGCAACATAAGATCAAACCTAGCCTAATAAGCCCCAATATTGACCAAACAAGAGCGATAGACACGGTCTACCATAATAGAATCCCTAACGGGAGTAGACACATAAACAAGAGTGTCCAAAGAATCACAAGACATATCCAAATATGAAGCAAAATAGGATGACACATACGAATAAGTAGAACCTGGATCAAATAAAACTGATGCATCTCTATGACAGACTGGAACAATACCTGTAATGACAACATCTGATGCAACAACCTCAGTCCTACCATGGAAAGCATAACATCGGGCCTGGCCTCCCCCTCTAGGATGTTCTCTACCTGCCTATCCTCCACCTTTAGCTGGTTGTGCAGGTGGAGTAGCAACTGGAGTGCAAACCATAGCCTGAGTACCTTCCTGAGGACCGCCCCTCCAAAGTCTGGGACAATCTCTAATAAGGTGCCTAGTATCACCACACTCAAAATAATTCCTCTACGGGCGTGGTTGCTGGTATTGAATCTTTGTCGGATGACTGGAATAACTATTGTGGGAGCCCGTGCAGAAGGTGCACTGAAATATGACTGTCCAGTATGAGTACCCTTGGTCCCTGGCTACCTGGAGCACTACGGGTAACCTGAAGTGCAGACTGAACTGGCCGACTAATAAAGCCTCTGCCATGATAGATCTGAGCCAAAGAGTGAGAACAACTAAATCCTCCAGAACCTCAAGGCTTCTTAGCCTCCCTATCCTCCATCTCCTGCCCGCGAATACGCTCTAACCTCCTAGATATCTCCACAACCTAATGGAATGGAGTCTCGGATTCTAACTCCTGTGCTATCCTAAAGGCTATAGATGAGTTCCTCAACAAATCTACAGACTCTCTCTTTATCAGTGGAAATCAAGGCAGGTTCATGACGAGATAACTCTACAAACCTCATAGCATACTCGGACAGAGTCATACCCCCTGGCACAACTGATCAAACTCGCGATGCAATTCATCCCTACGGGTCTATGGAATAAACTCCCTCAAGAATAGGTCAGAGAACTGGGACCAAGTAAGTAGTGCTTTACCCACTGGCCTGCTCACCTCGTAAGTCTGCCACCATTTATATGCTAACCCTGTCAGCGGAAAAGTGATAAGGTCGACCCCGTTCTACTCCACCAAACCCATAATACACAGAATATAGTGGCGCTAATCCAAGAAACCTTTGCATCCTTAGAAGCCCCGCCACTGAAATGAGGAGGATGATACTTCTGGAACCTCTCTAACTTCTTCTGCTCCTCAACCGATGCAACTGGCCCATCTTGGGACTGAACTACAACTACTGGCTGCACTGGCACAACACACGGTGTTTGATAAGCATGAGATGTCTGCTCTGGTGTATGGGCGAAGGAAGTCTGAGCTCCTCCCCCAGCCTGTGAAGTAGCGGTGCAACCCGAATCAACCCTACCTAGGCCAAACTCCCGAACATACTCATGATGTCTGCCAAAGTCTCCTGGAGCCTCGACATAGCAATAGGCTGCTAGGTGCCCGCTCAATATTCTTAGGCTCTTGATCCTCAACTGGAGCGACTGGAGGCTCCACATCTACTATTCTGGCAGGTGGTTTAGCTATAGCATGTGCCCTTCCTCTGCCTCTACCTCAGCCCTGGCCTCCCGCGGCTTTAGCAGGGGGCGATGGTGTCTGCTCAACTGATCCCGTAGCATGTGTCCTCACCATCTGTGAGAGAATAGAAGAGTAAAGGTTCAGACTTTGGAATATCAAATTGACACGATTGAGAAAGAAAGAAACTGATCTTTCCTAACAGCTCGGTAATCTCTTGAAGATAAGTATAGACGTCTCTGTGCCGATCTGCAAGACTCTACTAAACTTTCTCGGGACTCGTAGAACATATGAACCTAGAGCTACGATACCAACTTGTCACGACCCAGTAAGTATCAAGACTAACCTCAGTGAAGTAGTGACGAGGTTCAAGTCATGTGATACTCACTAGTCAAAATAACCTAGTGCAAAAAAACAAAAGATTGGCAACAAAAAGTATAACAGAAATAACAATAATAATCTCATCGGAACAAATGATAACAGTTAAAAGAAAGAAAACGACTCAGCTTCAACAACAAGTCATTAAATAAAAATACACACATATGGCCCCACATACCCACATTATCAGTCACACTCGCACGAAAAAGACCTCGTGCCACATTATCAATCACATTTGCGGGACAAAGACCTCATACTAATATCACTCACCCTCGCACGGAAAAAACTTCATTCTCACACGACAAAGACCTTGTGCCACAACATAATCACACTCACACGGAAGAGACCTCATGCGCACATGGCAAATACCTCGTGCCAATATCAATCACACTCGCACGAAAGAGAACTCTTGCTCGCACGACAAAGACCTTGTGCTCGCACAGAAAAGAGCTCGTGCCAATATCAATCACACTCACATAAAAAAGACCGCGTGCTCGCATGACAAATACCTCGTGCCAATATCAAACACACTCGCACGGAAGAGACCTCGTGCTCGCACGACAAATACTCGTGCCAATACCCAAACAATCCGTTCAATATGTCCATATGTGCCACAAAATCACAAACAATAATGCCAAAGTTTTTACATGGATATGAGTTCATAATTTATCAATAGTACACAAGGACATGAAAAATAGTAAAAATGCGGATGTGTATTTAACGAATAAAGTACTACTACGGCTAAAAACAAGTGCAGTGATCATGTTCACATAGCCAGAAAGTGATTAAGCATGGTTAATATACAATACATCCTCAAATTAAGACATATTAATAGCCTAAGGTCTTTTTCTGTCACAAACCACAAATAGCACCCGTGTGCACGCTCGTCACCTCGTGTACACGACGCGTTTCACATAACACAAATAAGCAATTACTGCCAAATCCTAACGGGTATTCCCCCACATAAGGTTAGGCAAGATATGTATCTCAAACAAACCAAATCAATACTCTAGAAAGCCCTTGGCTCTCGAATTGGCCTCCGAATGGGCTAAATCTAGCCCCAAAACAACTCAATAATATCAAATACGGCTATAAATATCGATTCCAATTAATAGAGCTCCAATCTTTATCAAAAATAAAAAAATTCAACCAAAGAGTCAACCCAGGCCCACCTCATGAAACTCGATAAAAGTCATAAATTCCGAACACCCATTCGAATACGAGCCCAACCATACAAGTTTCATCCAAGTCCGACTTGAAATTGGGGTTCAAATCCCCATTTTTTATTTTAGAAAGGTTTTGCCAAAATCCCTAATTTTCTTCACCAAGATTCATCATTCAAATGCTAAATATCAAGGATGGAATCGTGAATAATAACCAAATCCGAGTCAAAAACACTTACCCCAATTCAAATCGTGAAACCCCCCACCCCCCACCCTACCAAATTGCCCTAATCCGAGCTCCTAATCTCAAAATATAGTTTTGATGACGTCCAAATCCACTACTAAAAGGTAAATGGACACGGTCGCATGCAATATAATTTACCCAAAAATGAGTCGGGGTCGAATCCCGCAGAGAACAATATGTAGGCGATTAGGCATGTAAAGGAATTATCACTTATTATGCTAAGCAAAACACTTAAAAATATTTTAAGAAAATATTTATAACTAATTGGAAAAATATAAACTACCCTAGAAAGCAAGTAAAATAATCAATGGCGATAAGCATGGATGCATTGGGAATTACACTCAAGTAACGATCTAATATATTTTATAATTTTATAAACATGAGCGAGTTTATTATTAATTAACCTCGGGTAATAATTCTATATTAGCTTCTCTCGAATACTAACACGACTTCCTAATTAAATTATCCCTAAAACAATTAAGAGATTAAGCACACCCGAATATGGCTATAAGTAGTTTATCCTATCCCTAGGTAGAATCTATAAAATGGGGGTTAACGCCTCAAGTTCTTGTTAATTAATCTTTCCCAACCGCGAATTATCTTTGCAAAAATTAATTCGAAGTGAATGGGCGAGTCCTAGGGTTAGCTAATCCCTTTGGAAATATTTAATAATAAGAATACTTAAAGAAATAATAACTCACTTCACAATAAGTAAAAATCGTTTAATACATATCCATACTTTAAATATGAATATTCCCATAAACAAGATTTAAATGCTGGAAAAAATACTACACACTTAGATATTCAATACAAAGCAAGGAAATGAAGAATTGAAAATAAATGGGTAAGAAATTCTCAACCAAAAGCTCCAAGTATTCAAGACCCAAGTGTGTGTGCAAGACCCCTAACTCCAAAAATGCCAAACGCTACCAAGGCTTCTTCAAGATGCCAAAAGATACCTTACAAAGGAGCTAGGTCGTGTATTAGATGGTTTGGGGGTAAAATATGTGCAATTCCAGAACTGCCCAATTTTTTCCCGCCTATTTGTTCTTCGCGTTCGCGATTATACCTTCGCGTTCGCGAAGCTTTGTTGCCTTCATCTTCGCGTTCGCAATTATACCTTCGCTTTGGCGAAGGTTTCTTGCCTTCATCTTCATGTTCGCGACTTACCCTTCGCGTTCGCGAAGGTTTGTTTCCTCCAGCTTCGCGTTCGCGATGCTTTGTTTCCTCAAGTTTCGCGTTCGCATACAATACTTTGCGTTCGCGAAAGTTTGTTTTCCTGAAGCTATGCGTTTGCGTTTATCCCTTCGCGGTCACGAATGGTAATTTACTGGTCAGTTTTCCTGTTTGCATTTTAGCTCCTTTTTGACTCGTTTTCACTTGGTTTCTTCACAATCACTTCTAAATCACATAAAACCAGTAAAATGAATGTAAACGACATTAAACACGCGATTTACTCAATCAAACATAGCAAATATCTAAGATTAACGACGAAATACCAACTTATCAGGTTTAAAAACTCAACCCTCGAAATAGAGTATTTAATATATCTGCCCAGTTATACACTTTGCGATCGCGGGATCCACATCGCGATCGACAAGGCCAAACTCTAGCCCAACTGCTGCCCCTTCTTTGCGAACGCACTGTTGAGACTACGTGAATGCAATAGCTTACACGCGAACGCGATGGACAAGCGCATGACACCATCCAACCAACCTTCTTCTACGTGAACGCGACACCCATGCCATGAATGCGAAGGCCACTGCCCACCATTCTCCACGAACGAGATACACCCATTGCAAACACGTTGAGAAAATATCACTAGTCACCAAAACACACTCCGCGATCACTATGCTTTTTCTGCGATCTCGATGAACATCAGAGCATCGGAAAAATCAGCAACTTCAAACATGAGAGAAATGGTTCGAAACTCATCACAAACACATCCGAGGCCCCCAGTACCCCGTCCAGTCACACCAACCAATCCCAAAATATAACATGGACCTATTCGAGGCCTCAAATCACATAAAATAACATCAAAACCACGAATCGCGCCTCAATTCAAACTTAATGAACTATTCCAAATTTTCGAATTCCAAATCTACGCTGAACATGCTTAAACAACTCGGAATGAACCCAAATTTTACACATAAGTCATCAATCACCACACAAACCTATTCCAAGGCTCGGAATCCCAAATGGACATGGATAACCATAAAGTCAACTATGTGTCAAACCTATGAACTTCTAAACCTTTAAATTGTCAACTTTCACCAATTAGAGCCAAATCAACCTAAAAACCTCCAAATCTAAATCCGTACATATGCCTAAGTCCAAAATCACCATCCGGACCTAACGTAACTATCAAAACTTTGATCCAAGGTCAAATACACAAAAGTCAAACTTGGTCAATACTTCCAACTTAAGTTTCTAAACTAGGAACTAACAATGTAACATGCCAAATTATCATCAAAAGACATATGCTCAGAATTCATCAACAAAGTGCACAAGGACATAATAATAATAATAATAATAATAATAATAATAATAATAATAATAATAATAATAATAATAATAATAATAATGATAATAAAATGCGGATAGTGTTCGATATATAAAGCATCATTACGGCAAAATAAATTGTAGCAACCAAGTTCACGTAGTCATAAAATTATTAAGCACGTTTCATATAAGGCATTATAAGGTATATTAGAAGCCTAAAGTCTAATACGGTCATAAAACACACATAGCACTCATTTACACGCTTGTCATCTCGCGTACACATCACTTTTCACATATCACAATTAGGCAAATAAGGCCAAATCTTAAAGGTTATTCCCTCACAAAAGATTAGACAAGATACTTACCTCAACAAATCCAAATCAAACTTCTAAAATAGCTTTCCCTTAGAAATCACCTCTGACTAGTTCGAATCTAGCCATAAACAACTCAATAACATAAAACAATGCTATAGAAACAATTTCAAACAATAAAGCTTCAATCTTTATCCAATTCCCAAAAGGTCAATAAAATTCAATCCCAGGCTCACATGGTCAAAACCTAAGTCAAGGGGTAGAGATCCCGACTTAGGGTTCAAAATATGATATAATGAGCTATAATCCTGAAATGGCTCTTAATAACTAGCTGCAGAAGGCGCAAATGAGACCAAGATGTTCGCACATGCGACATTCGCAAATGCGAACAAAGGCCCTCAAATGCAAACTGGTTCCCTGAGCAACGAACCTTGCAATTGTGCCCAGAAACCTCGCAAAAGATACCAAATGCATAAATGCTAAGCTCTCTTCGCAAAAGCGGATGTTGCAATTGCGACACCAGCTTCGTAAATACGAAGTTGGCCTTCAGTACTACACATCGCAAATGCAATCAAGAGTCCACATGCAGACCTAGAAGATGCGAGCAGAACATTGCAAATGCAATGTCTGCAGCACCACCAATATGCAATCTTCCAAAATCAATCCACAACTCATCTGAAACTCACCCGAGCTCGGGCCCACATCAAATATCCACACAAGTATATAAATCACATACGAACTAGCGTGTAATATCAAAACATCAAAATAATATCCACAACCACAAATCAAACACCAAAACACATGATGCATGCCTTCAAGGTCATGAACTTCAAATATTCACAACCAAGAGTCCGATTCATGCCTAACCAACTCGGAATGCAACCAAACTTTGCACACAAGTTCCAAATGACAAAAAAGACCTACTCCAAGTCTTGGAACAACACTCTGAACACGATAGCATCAAAGTCAACTCCCTATCAAACTTATAAACTTTTCAAACCTTCAAATTGCCACCTTTCAACAAATAAAGCCATAACATCTTAGGAACCTCCAAATCCAAATTCAAACATAAGCCTAAGTCCAAAATCACCATACGATGTATTGGAACTATCAAATCACAAATCAGAGGTCATTTACACAAAAAGTAAAACTTTGTTAAATCTTACGACTTAAGCTCCAACAATGGAACTATAAGTGTTCCAATTCACTTCAAAACCTTCCCAGAACCAAACCAACTATTCCCGCAAGTCATAAAACATCAACCAAGCATACGAAAAACAGGAAATGAGGAAATGAGGCTTAAATACATAAAATGACCGGCGGGTTTTTACATTCTCCCCCTCTTAAATAAATGTTCGTCCTCGAACGAGTTTAGAGTCATACCTGAAATGTCAAAAAGGTAAGGATATATGCTCCGTATATCATGCTCGGTCTCCTAAGTATCCTCCTCGACTAGTTGACCTCCATTGCACCTTCACTAATGCGATCTTCTTAGATCTGAGCTTCCGAACTAGCCGATCCAAAATGGTCACCGACTCCTCCTCATAAACCAGATTCTCATCCAACTGCACTATGCTGAAGTCCCAAATATGTGACTTATCTTCATGATACTTCTGAATCATAGAAACATGGAACACCGGATGAATTCCCAAAAGACTAGGAGGCAAAGCAAGTCTATAAGCAACCTCACCAACTCTCTCCAATACCTCAAAAGAACAAATAAACCTTGAACTCATCTTGCCCTTCTTCCCAAATCTCATCATGCCCTTCATAGGTGAAACTCTAAGAAGAATCTTCTCGCCCTCCATGAAAGCTACATCACGAACCTTTCGATCAGCATAAATCTTCTGCATGGACTGAGCTATGAAAAGTCTCTCCTGAATCAACTTCACCTTCTCTAAAGCATCACGAACCAAGTATGCACCTAATAACCTACCCTCGTTGGGCTAACCGACCAACCTCAGAATGATATCTCCTCCCATATAGGGCCTTATATGGAGCCATCTGGATGCTTCACTGGTAGCTGTTATTGTAAGCAAACTCCGCTAATTATGGAAACTGGTTCCACTGGCCTCTGAAGTCAATAGTACATGCCCTAACATATCCTCCAAACTCTGAATGGTCTGCTTAGATTGCCCATCCGTCTGAGGGTGAAATGTAGTACTCCACTTGACTACATGCCCAACTCATGTTGAATGACTCTCTAAAAGTGCAAAGTAAGCTGGGTTTCGCGGTCTGAGATGATAGAGACAGGTACACCATGAAAGTGATCAATCTCCCTATGTCACGACCCCAAAAATCCCACCTTAGGTAGTCGTGATGACATCTAGTCTGTAACACTAGGTAAGCCTAATACACATTGAGAATTTAACATAAATAATGACTAAGATATTAAATTAAGCTGATAAATGACATAATAACCATAAGTGAACAACAGTAGTATAATCCCCAAAATCTGGTGGTACAGAGTCATAAGCTCTACTGAATATAGTAGGAATCTCTAATACAATACAGTAGAAAAGACAATAGCAGAAGGCGACTCCGAGGCCTGCGAACGTCAAAAAGGTATACCTTGAAGTCTCCAAAATATCTGGGTCAACTCACTTATGTCCGATACGAGCAGAAGTACCTGGATCTGCACAAAAATATAAAAAGTGTAGCATGAGTATACCACAACGGTACCTAGTAAGTATCAAGCCTATCCTCGGCAGAGTAGTGACGAGGTCAGGCCAAGACATCTACTAGACATAGAAACCAGTGCAAAATATTAATATAATCTAACAACGGGGAAGTAAAGGCAATTAAATGACAATAAGGAAATTTTTCAATACAAGGCTAGAAACGGAGTTAAAAGCAATAAATGACAACAAGCGAGTACATATAATAAAGACATCAAATAAACAATCACAATCAAAATACAAATGGAATGAATTAAGGAAACAAAAACAATGACCGTTCACATCAACAAGCCTTTCCAATATAGAACGTATAACATCACAACCGAGGTATCACACCTCATAATCATATTTCATAAGTCACAATCACAATCTTCCTTATATCGCCGCGTGAGCCTTGTATATATATTTTAAAAAAAATATTTTTTCCGAAATAACTTCACGCGCTTTAGTCCCCTTATCTCACTGCGTTGCTTTAAGTAATTCCCTTACTAGCAACACGCGTATAGATCCCACCTTACCTTACCGCATGCGTTTCAATATCCACCCTTATACCACCGCATGCGTATCAATATCACAACATAATAATCAACTCGTATCACACGTGCCCATATGCCACAACATTGCCAAAATCAACAATACCAATGTCACCACAACACATAGCCCACGTCTCAACCACAATATGCACAAGAATTTCAATAACAACGAACTGAATGAGAAATAACTCAACAAGGAAAGGTATTTCAATAACCAACAACTTCAACCACAACGAGTTAATATCTCTCAACAACTACAACTTCAATAACTCAATAATAAAGGTATTTCTATGAAATGGCATCTTCAATTTCTATTGCATACCATAAGCTTAACAATGAAAGAGGTAGCATGAAATAGCAACTACAACTAAATGCATGAGAATAACTCAACAATGGAAAGAATAACATGTAACAACAACTACTAATAAATGCATATAAGGGAAAACTCGACAAAGAAAACTAGAACATGTAATAATAACTTCAATTAAAGCATGTAAGAATAAACTTGACAATGAAAGATAGAACAAGTATCAAAAACTTCAATTAAATGCTTAGAAGAGACCTAAGAGTCTAAACTGGTCAAATACCACATTTAAGCTCGTGTACACACTCGTCACCTCATGCACACATCTTCCATGAAAATCAAGTAGTACGATCAAATCAAATCCTAAGAGGTATTTCTCCTACACAAAGTTAGGCAAGATACTTACCTCAACTAGGCCAAATTAACACTCAAAAATAGCTTTTCCCTTAAAGTTCGCCTCCACATGGTCAAATCTAACAAAATATGACTTAATATCATCAAACAATGCAAGAGAAACCAATTACAATTCATAAAGCTATGACTTTTATTCAATTCCTCAAAAGTACAAAAGTCAACCCCGGACCCGCCTGGTCAAAAACCCGAGTCCCAGGCTAGATCTCGACTACCCATAACCCTACGACTATATATATGTGTTTTGTTTTTAAATCCGTCCAATTCGACTCTCAAATCCGAAATTTTTATTTTTCAAAACATAGACAAAAATCCCCAAAATTTCTCTTATATTTTCATCAATTTGATATTAAATATTATATGTAATCATGTAATATAATTGAAAATTTATCATAATCACTTACCCAATAGTTGTATGTGAAAATTCCTCTACAAAATCGCCTCTTACCGAGTCTAGCATTCTAAAATATGAAAATGAGACTAAAATCCCATTTTCCAGCCCTTTTGTTCAGCTGCAGATGTCGCAAATGCGACCTTGGCTTCACATTTGCGAACCCTCTCTATGCGGAACAGGGATCGCAAAAGAGAACCATGACAGCCCACACAGATGTAGCAATTGCGATAAAGGCTTCGCAATTGCGATGGCAGCCTCCTTCGTAAAAGCGACACAATGGTCGCAAATGCGATCCAATCCTATATTGTCTTCGCAAATGTGAAGATGGAGTTGCATTTTGTGTGACATCTGGACCTCCCCTGCCCTCTTTGCAATTGCGATGCTGGTGCTTGCAATTGCGACAACTGCAGCACAAGCACACCAACAACCTATAACCAGCTCAATCCAATCTGAACCGTCATACAAACTCGATCGCGTGATGAAAACACCAAAATAATATCCGAAACTATGAATCAGACATCAAAACACATGAAATTCAAAAGGAAAACTCAAGAACCTCTAGAATCACAACCAGGGGTCTGAATCCTATCAAACAGACTCCGAATCACACCAAATTTTGTAGACAAGATACAAATAGCAAAATGGACCATTCCAAAACCAAAATCCGAACACGATAGCCATAAAGTCAACTTAAGGTCAAACTTAAGGAAATTTCTAAACCTCAAATTGCCAACTTTCGGCAAAACATGATAAATCAACCTAGGGATCTCCAAATAAAAATCCGAGCATACGCCCAAGTCCAAAATTACGATAGGAACCTATTGGAGACATCAAAACACTATTCCGGGGTCGTTTTTACAAAAGTCAAACTTAGGTCAACATTTCCAACTTAATCTTCTAAACTAAAACCAAAGGGTCCAAATCATTCCAAAACTTCTCCGAAATGAAACCAACCATCCCCACAAATCATAAAACTATAAATACATATATGTGGATCATCAAAATGGGAAACGGGGCTTAAATACACAAAACATCTGATCGAGCCATTACATACACCCTAATGTAGATTTTAGCCAACTGCTCTGAAGTGTAGGAAGTCATGACCGAAATGAAATGCGCCGACTTTGCCAACCAATCAACAATGACGTAAATGGAATCCAACTTCCTGAAATCCCATGACAACCCTTCTAACAAATCCATAGTAATGCGCTCCTAGTTCCCCTCCGGTATATCAATCTTCTGAAGCAACACAAGCAAGGATCCTACTCAGCTCCGAAATACCCAATCTCACCAATCTGTTGTCCAATGCCTGAACATTCATAACTTAAGGCCTATCCACAGCTGGAACAAATGCTAAAATCCCCATAATATCTGCATTTCTACTCAAGGAGTCTGCGACCACATTAACCTTCCCAAAATGATAGAGAATAATGATATCACAATCTTTCAACAGCTCTAACCACCTCCGCTACCTCAAATTTAAATCTTCCTATTTAAGCAGATGAAGACTCTGATAATCTGTATACACCTCACAAGACACGCCATTGGATAGTTCCTCTCATGGAGCTTCAACTGGCGCGATGCATAGTCAATCACCCTAATTTATAGGTCTTTAGTGGTAACACTTTTGGGGTTTAACAGTCTGCGTGACTTGGTTGATTTAAAGGGGTTCAGTTATAATAGCTTGGTTATGTGCATATAGATTCCGAAGATTTTGCGATGATTTTGACCACGACTTGTAGTTGGTGTCTTCTACATGCATGGGAAGTTGTTGCGTGTTGTGATTTCCCATGAATTGAGCTAAGAGGAATGTTTCTGGTCAATGGAGTGTGTACCCTATTCGTGATTCAGAGTTGATAATGAGATCCTTGTATTTTTGTATAATAGCATGATAAATGCGATGGGTTGTGTTGAATTGGGATTTAATGGGCAATGTGGTGATAAATGGTGATTTTACCACTTATTGTAGCCCCTTTGATTTAGTTTTGTATCATTTAATTATAATATGAGGTTATTTATGATGTGCATCGCTAGTATTTTAGGTATAATGAGCATGAAGTGAACTGAAATCAAATAAAGTGTAATTAAGCAAAAAGAGTTAGTGAAAATGCACCAAGTGATCTCGCATTTACAGGGTAATAATTGCATCTACAAACTTGCATTTGCGAGGAGGAGCCCGTATCTACAAAAAGGTAGATGTTCCACTGAGATCGCATCTGTGACAACCCTTCTGCATTTGCGAAGACATTTCTGTGCTAGAATGTGCGTATCTGCGATCACGCTTCTACGTTGTAAAGTCTGAATATGCGGAGTAACAATGTCCCACAAGACTCGCATATGCGAGCAGGTTTCCGTATTTGCGAAACCACACCTGCAATGATTCTTCTGCAGGTACGACCAACAGATTTCAGTTCTGGACAAACTTGACATTTCATATTTTTTTTATCCCAAACCCAAAACTACTCGGCCTAACCTTTTAGAAACACATCTTTGGCTGAAAATATAAGATTTAGAGCTAGGGTTCTTGCACCACACTTGGGGATTGAAGATTTGAAGACTTTGAATAAATTGCTTACTCTTTTTCTCATTTCTTCAATTCCTTATTATGTATTGAATATCTAAGTGTGTAGCATTTTATTTCAATACTTGAACCTTGTTTATGGAAATATTCATTGTTAAAGTTTGGATTAAAACTCTTATTATGCTTATGTATTGAATGATTTTTATTAATTATTAAGTGAGTTAGTTTTTTCTTTACTCTTTTTTTAATATTTTCAAAGGGATTAGCTAACCCTAGAATTTGCCCATTAACTTCGAATTAATCTTGAAAAAGGCAAAATCGGGGTTGAAAAAGATTAATTAATAAGAACTTGAGACATTAACCCTCATTTTATAGATTCTACCTAGGGATAGGATTGAACTACTTGTAGCTATATTCGGGTGTACTTAATTCTCTTAATTATCTTAGCGATAATTCAATTAGAAAGTCCTGTTAGGTTTTGAAAGAAGCTAATATAGAATTATTATCCGATCCTGATTGACATAAACTCACTCATATTTGTAAAATCATGAAATACATTGAATTGTTACTTGAGAGTGATTTCCATTGCATCAACGCTTGTAGCCATTGATCATTTTACTTGCTTTCTAGCTTAGTTTATATTTCCGCATTAGTTATAATCTCTAAACCTTTATTAGTGTTTGGCTTAGCATAAAAAGTGATAATTCTATCACTTGCTTAATCGCCTACATATTGTTCCCTGTGGGATTCGACCTCGACTCATAGTTGGATAAATTGTATTGCATGTGTTCGTGTACACTTACTCTTTGAGGAGTGGATTTAAACGTTATCAATTTTGGCGCCGTTGTCGGGGAACAATTTGGTGCATTTATGTTATTTGGGAAGTAAACGTACATACTTTGGTCCAAACTTATGAATATTTGTGTAGTTATTTTTCTTTTCTTTATTTATTTTCTTAATTGTTTTCTTGTTTATTTTCTTAGTTTTTGTGAATGACATCACATAATGAAAATTGGTGGGATGATAGTTTTTCACACTTTGATGACCGTTGGCCTTATTATGGAGGATTACACTCATGAAAAAATTATTTAAATTCTCCCGAGGCGAATTGTGCGCACAATTTCAAACCTATGAATGGGGTATATCTGATAGGTATGGTAGTCAAACTGGCATTGGGCTAATTGTTGTTATTTTTCCTCCCCTTCCCCGAACCCCGGCTATGCGATTCTGCTTTTTGTGGTGACAATTATAGGGATATGGAAGTAGAAGAAATAGATCATGGTCAAAATAGAGAGTTCAAACTCACGATCGAATGCCTACTTGAAGGAGGAAATGAAAAGCAAAAAGTCTTGGAGGAGTACTTGGAAAACGGTCTCCAAAATGGCTTGACACTTGAAAATGAAAATCCTTCTTGGGCACTTGAACAAAACCAAGAAAAAGTTTCAAATGTTTAAAGTGAGAGGATAATGCTCATGTTGGAGGCCATTCTTGAAAATAGGAGAAGCGAAATTTGGCAGTCGAGGACTTAACAAGCGTTAAATCAGAATGATGAGACTATCCGCACCTTTGGAATATCAAATGAACCATTGGTTGAGACTCAAAATTACCAAGTCAAGAGTGTGGGAAGAGGTCAGGAAAAGTCTAACTTTGTGGAAGAAAGCAAGCTTCATTTTGAGGAATAAAACATTAAGCATCCGCTAACCGACTCCATGCTTATTGGTGATGCTGAAGAAGAAATGGAATTAGAGTCCACTGGCATCATTGAAATTATGGTTGACATTGACTCTAGTTCGAGGGAACAAAAGGATCTAAAAATTTGGGTAAATTTGCAATTTCGAAGGTTGATGTCTCATTCCAAGCATTCCAAATTAGGTGTCCAATACATATCCTCCAAGTGAAGATAAAAGTGGTAAAGTTGACTCGCATCGTGCCACAACATTAATTGCGATGATTGGTGGGAAGAAACCTATCATTTTCAAAAAGTTAAGATGTATTTGAAATTTTCTTTTTTAGAATAGTATATTATATTATTTTTGACTAATTTGCAAAGTCTTAGACTTTTTGGAGTTGGATTGAGCAGGTTGAGATGTTGGAGACAAGCCAAAATAGTGGTTGTCTAGTTTTTTTCTATCAGATAACTAGTGCATCAGCACCTGCAAAAATTAATGTGCAGATACGAAACCATAGAAGTCATGCACCATATCGCAGATGCGCATTTTACGCAGAAGCGGATTTAAAACCGCAGAAGAGGCCGCGTAGAAATGATTAATTTTCGCAGGTGCGGCAGATTTGTTAAAGGGGAAAACTTCTCCTTCATCAGGTAACATCCCTCTAATACGCTTCCTGTAAAATCAACGCACACGCAAAATCCACTTTCATATCTTATTCCCCATTCAAGAAACAGTCAAGGGTCTCGAGTCTAAGATTCTCAGGCATACTCATCTTCTCTCTCTTCGCAGTTGAATTCACTCGCTTACTCTTCTTCACTTCTGTCGTAGCCCCTATCTCCCCTATCCTTTTCTACTCTAAGCCTTGATCTCTTGCCGAGATGAGTAGGGTGGTTTCTAATTGTTGTTTGGTTACCGTTGAATTCTATTCCTATGAGTACGACTTTGTGGGATACGACCTAGAAACTTTGAAGGCCAGAATTTCAGTTATAATTGCCCACCAAGTGTTTGTGAAAATGCCCAACCGATCTTTGAATGTTAGTTGCCGTAAAATCATATGTAATCAAGTCTCTTATTCATGTATGCACAAGTTTAGAAGTCTTGAGTATAAATTTGTTCCAAAATCATGATTGAGTTGGAAACAAAATCGACAGTTTTCTGGGCTTTTAAAAACTTGAAGAACATCGCTTCTGCAAAAAAAAAGAAGAAATGCCATAAATGTGACACCGCACCTACGTTGATAATTCTGCAGGTGCAAAACTCTGTTGAACAGTGAAGCATCACAGAAGCGGAACGTTTTCCGCAGAAGCATTTCTGCACCTGCGCTTGTTTTTCTGCAAGTGCGATGGCTGTGTAAAAATTCTGCAAAATAGTAGATTTGAAACTAAGGCTTGCTGGGCCTATTCCGTTTGATTCTTTGACTAAATTGCAGTGTTTTAAATTGCTTAATACAATTTTAAAGCTCGGCTAATTTGGTTTTTATTTTTTAGGTACTTTGAGCCTTGAAAATGATTCCTAACATGAATGAAAATACGACACATGGCCATGAAAATGAAGAAGAGTTTGCAGAAGAGCAATATAATACTGTTAGATTCATGTACGCTAATTGCCATCGCCAGTACCGTGACAACCTTCTTATAAAGAAGGTCCTACTTGAAAAGGAAATTTTTGAGGAAAGATTGGCCGAGCTACTCCTAGACTTCTATGGCCATCTAGAGACCACAAGTTGGATGTTGGTTCCCTAAGTACACGCAAGTATACATGGCCGTCAAGTAATAAAGTGACTCGAAAGTCGGATGTCGGACCCACAGAGACTTAGATCAATCGTTAACTCAGCAAACTAAAATCAGTTAATTGTCCAAGATAATCAAGAGTGATGTTTTTCTATTAATCTAATATTGCGGAAATTAAACAAGTAAGAACTAATTTATCAAGAATGCAAATATGTATGATGAGATTTTAATTCAGAGGAGATGAAAATTCCAGGGTTGTGATTGGTTTATCAATCCTATTAAGTTCAATAATTCCAGATTATGTATGGTTGCTAATTAACGGATCGTTTATATGAATAGCATGTTCCCACAATATATCAATCCTATATTCCTATGGTATTGAGTTTATCATGAACGAATATAATACGGTATTCAACTAAGCAAGACTGCTAGGTATATTCCTATCCTAACCGCGAAATCTTTTTCCGAGCCACGGGTTCAGAAACAAGCTCTATTTAATTCTACTCTAATCTAAACACGGTTTTTCCAAGCATAGCATAGATAATAGAGTGAATTGGTAGCTACAACAATTCACAAGTTGAAACTAGAATTAAAGAAACAACCACAAGATGATAATCCGAATAAACGAAGATGTAATTAATAAACGTTAATAATTATGTCAACCACAACACTAGAAACTAGAGTGCTTAGCCATTTATGTTCGTAGTAACAACTTTCCAAGTATTTTGCATAAACAAATTACAAAGAAAAGATGAAGGGCTGAAGAACTCGATGATTTTCTCCTCCAAAGAATGTTTCCAACGTCTTCTCTCTTCCAAAATAGTCTCCTTAGGTCTAAGATATGTCAAAAGTCTCTCAAAATAACGTTTTTACATGTATTTATACCAAGTAGGGTTGGGCCTAGACGAAATCTCCCTTTCCTAGCCGAAATAGGAAAACTTGCAAACTTATTGCTTTTCATGCGTAGCATTGTGCGTCGCACTGGTGCTTTTTCATGTCAGACCAAAAAACTCAGTCTCTGAACTTTGAAAATTTCTGACATAAAATTACACTAATGCGTCGCACTAGTGCATTTCTGCAACAGTTACTTCTTCCTTGAATTTTGACGTCCAGAATTGATCCTCAACCCCTGAACACGATCCCGACTTAATCCCTTGGGCTTTTACTCAGACTTCAAAGCTCCAAATAACTTAAATTAACTCCATAACATCTACATAAGTCGAAATCGCTCCTACAAGGCATAAAACACACAATAAGTGCAAAACACTAACAATTAAAGTTCAAACACAATTAAAGTGTAGCGAATTAGAGTGCAATAAGTGACTAAAATACGTAATTATAGCCTATCATCATTAGACGTGCTTCATGACCACTCCGTGCATTGCTAATGAGGAATGGGTTAGAGGGTTTTATGCCTACCTTAAGCATACAAACTTTGACAACCTAGAACTTACCATAAGGGGTAAGATAATGAGATTTGGATGGGAGCAGATAAATGATATCTATGGGCTTGCAAGCCATCCGCTCGAGCCAATGCGAGAAAAAGATATATGCTCAAATGGAGGTTGGCTAGTGTCTAAGCTTTGTCTCGCATGCAAGAACATGAGATGGGCCAACAAGAGGAAACGCATAAAATATATTGATTTCATAGCTGAGGTTCATTGCGACTTTAGTCAATATGTCAATATAAGTGCACTTTTGTTAACGAGAAGACTACCTGATATGTTGCTTCCTTCCACTAGTGATTTGGTAAGCTCTGCTTTTGACCGTTGATTTTTCCTTCCTTATTATTCAGGAAGTTAGTTATTTTATTCAGTATTTATTTTGAGGATTAGCCAGGAACTCTATGCCTGAGCAGCCCACAAAGTACTTCTGTGGAGAATTCATAGACTTGGTTTAGTTGGATTATGGATTATCACAGTACTCTTTTAGTCTTTTCAGTTATCCGAAGATTGTTAATTTGATTAACTAAGAATTTTTTAAGTTAAGTTGCTTATTATAAATGCAAAATGGAAAATTTAATAAGAAAGTGCAGGTTAGAATAGTCATGTTGGTTTGCTCAGTCAAGTTAGGGCACCGTATGCCGATGGTAACTTGATCAGAAACGGGCCGAGACACTTTTTAGTTTTTATTGTGTCCATAAGATGGTAATAATAAGAAGAAGCATGAAACAAAACAGTCTGAAGGCAAAGATACAGCCTCAACGAATGTTGAAGTAGAAATTTTAATTTGTAGGCTTAACTTTTGTGTTTGTCTCGTAACAATAGCGCATAAACATTAATGTTAGTAAAGCTTTGCCCAGAACTGAAGGTTTAAAATATGAGTAGTTAAAACCAAGACAGTCTAAAGTTTTGATTTTAAGTTTAGGTCTTCAAACTTCAAACCTTCATATTTGAAGTTGGCATCTGGCATACAATGGTCTAAAATTATTCGTGTTAAGTTAGGGTTATGTTTATCCAAAAATTCTATATAGATGTGGCAAAATGGTTAAAAGAAAATAACTATCCACCCATATTATCCATTAAAAAATGGGTTGGATAATGAACTTTTTAAAAACGGATCGAATATGGATAAGAACCATATTATCCACTTAGAAAATGGATAACCAATGGATAACTAATGGGTTTAACTTTTACATTTGTAAAGTCTCAAATTGGGGTTCCTCAAGTTTGAGAGATTAGTAATTCTCCCAAACGTGATCATATTTAAGAAACCATGGATAATATGATATCCATATTATCCGCCGGATAACCCATTTTTATCCGTCTCAAATACGGATCGGGTTGGATAATTTATCCATTTTTAAATTAGCCGTTTTCGCCCCTTTCATTCTCGACCCGACTCGACCCGTTTGCCACCCTATACTAGTGTGTCACTGATGACTAAATTTTAAATAGTTTTTAAAAAGCGGCTATGCTTTAAACGTGCCAGAACAAGCCGTTATGTGGTGTCATTTCTTTGCAACACATAGAATAAAGCTCTCAGATATAGTATATATCAAGATAAGAGACAAAGACCATCAACAAAATGGCGTGTGGGAATCTCAGAAGCATTTTCCTGACGGAAACATGGAGACCTCTTCCCCGGAAATCAACTTGGGCATTTTTTCATACTCAGAAATGCACCAAAACCAATTTAATAAGATGTGGCTGTAATTTCATCAATTCCCAAAATTATAAAAGAAGTCAGTATCTGAAGTGCTCTAACAATAAAAGCCCATTGGCATCTGAGGGTGACTCTGAACAAGGTCCTCCTCAAGAAGCTGTCCTTAAGGCCATCTCAGGTCCACCCAAATTCTATCTTTTTTCTTTTAATTTAGTAATACAAGATAGATGTTTAACTTAACATTGAAATTATTTTTGAATTTATTAGAAGTGTCCAAGAGTGAAGGGAGGGTTGGACAAACAACGAATGTCGTAATTGGAGGCACAGTGCAGGATGATGCTACTAATGAGTGGCTTGCTCTCGATAAAAAGGTGCGTTTTCCTAAATGGATACAACCCTTTCTTCATTTTGCAATATTGATTTTTTACTTGACAGGTGAATTCTTACCCTACTGAAAGAGGATTTACAGCTATTGGTACTGGAGGTGATGATTTTGTGCAGGCTATGGTTGTTGCTGTTGAATCAGTGATACAACAGCCCATCTCTGAGGTAAGTGAAAATGATAATACACTAGTTTTGCACCTATTTAGATTTGGATGACTATATTACTTATTAAATTTGAAGATTTAGGACTTGGGAAATTTTGGGGATTACATAACTAGCCTGAGTTGGTATTTTGTCTTCCAAAGTGTAAATCTGATGATGGCAGGATTATCTTTTTCTAGTGCTATATAGCCCATTGGCACATGCTATTTGGTATTAATTGAAATCGAGTTAGTGAACTAGCTAGAACTGTGTGAATAAGTAGCAACTTAGCTATGTTATTAAGAAGGATCATCGAATTAAGAATGCTTGTATGATAAAGTAATAGGAGAAGTCGTGAGGTTGCCTTTGAAATGAGGTTGTCTGTGCTTAGATGCAATTTTCATTACAATATAATATTATGCATTGCCCAACAATTTTTGCCATTGGTAATTTGCTTGAATATTGAGTTGGAAACTATGAGATAAAAACTCAAATGAATGTGAAGTTAAAATTTTCCTTCAACTTAGCAAGTTCATATGAGACATTAAGGCTTTAACGATCTTCCACGATGCGGAACACAACTGCTCCTTGGCTTACCATAAGCTTCATTTAAAGCATTTAGCTTCAAAGAAGCATAATGTGAATAGCCCGGATGCTTTGGTCTAGTGGTAAGAGCACAATGCGTGATGCATGGGTTAGGCACATATCACGTGTTCGATCCCTCCTGCAGACAAAAGCATGGTATTTAAGTGAGAAGAGTAGAGAGGACCCATTATCCACTGAGTGTCGAACCTTGCACCACTAGCCTCGGGGATTTCTCGGTTATTAAAAAAAAATTATTAGTGTAAGTAACTCTTAGTAGCTAGACTAAACTAAGGAAAATTTTGATGGTCTATGATAGAATTCTGCTTTCTAATATAATAAAAGCAGCTGAAATTTTGAAAAACGAAGAATCGAGAGAAATGAACCATGAAATTATGAGCTTTTGAGTTTCTTCAACTTAGCCAAGACAACCAACCCACTTCCTTAAACTAAATACAAAATGTAAAGCGTTCTTCACTAATTCCCGAGGCGAACTTTGAAGAATCAAGGAACTGGATTACTGTCACGACCCAAAATCCCACCAAAGATCGTGATGACATCTAATACACTGGCTAGGCGACCATCAGTTACAACTACCAAATATTCAATAACAATTTAAAGAATTACAACAATTTGCTAAATTAGGTTTATGCCATAGATAATAAATCTTATACCGAAGTAAAAGTACGGAACAACATACAACCCCCAGAAATGGTGTCACCAAGTATATGAGTTCTACAGAGTGCTAAATACAAAGGTTTGAAGTAAGTACAATACTGTTTGAATCAAGTAACAGTAATAAAGATAAGGAAAGGAACTCCAAGGCCTGCAAACGGATATGCAGCACTATCTCGAGTCTGCAATGTCCACAGCTAAGCATCTCTATGAACTCCGCTGGTACCAATAACTAATCTGCATAAGAAATGCAGAAGTGTAGCATGTGTATATCCGACCCAATGTACTCAGTAAATATCGAGCCTAACCTCAACGAAGTAGTGACGAGGCTAAGACATGTCACTTACTTTTTAAGCCGGTGCAAGTAATAAACAGAAAACAAAACATGAGAAAAGGCGCATAAGTAATAAAAGGGATCAAATAAGAGAACTAATAAACAAATTTCACGGATATAACAACATAAGCATAACCTTATGAACCAATTCTACAAGGGAGAAGTAATACAGAAAAAATAAGCACAAGATGTCATATTCGTTGTGACGAGCAACCCGATCCCATAAAAATAAAATTGCGGAGTGCAACGCGATCCAATGGCCATATCGTTGTGCCGCGCAATCCGATCCATCCATACCAACCAGGGAAAAGAGTAAGCATATTACACTACGGAAAGGATAAGCATGACTAAGGTGCAATAGGCAACCAACATATCAAAAGACATCTCGCTCATGTCCGACAACAAGGCCTAAACATGTTCACTAACATGTGAATAATTGCGTGGTCTCACAACCCATCATAGCATAGACGAATAATACATTGAAACGAACAAAAGCATGAATAAGACTAATTATACCCGAGCATGCTATAACCTTGGCGTACATATATACGCTCGTCACCACACATACACATCGCCCCCAACACACAAAGCACATATCACATAGCACATAAGACCATTTACAAGTAGTTTCCCTCAAGTCGAGGTCAACCAAGAAACTTGCCTCTTCCTGGAACAAGTTTAACAATCCAAATAGAATTCACCTCCAACCGTCTCAAATCTAGCCATATGATACTCAATAATGTCAAATAAAGTCATAAAAACCAATACCATACAATAAACTTCAATCTTTAATCTATTCTAATAAGTCAATAAAAGTCAACCCGAGCCCACATGGTCAAAACCCGAGTCTGGGATTAGATCCTGTTAACCCATAACCCCACGACAACAACAATAACAAAAAATCGAGTGTAATCCTACAAGTGAGGTCTGAGAGGTAATGTATACGTAGACTTTACCCCTACTTTAAGAAAGTAGAGAGGCTATTTCCGGTAGACCCTCGACTCAGGAAAGATAAAAGGAAGGAGCAACAACAAGCAAACCGATCAGAAAACCGAAGCGAAATTACAAAACTAACACTAAGTAATGCAATCAGAAAACCGAAGCAAAAGAAACAACAAATAATAACAGAAATCTAAGAATAAAAAAATACAAGACTGACACTAAGTAATGCATTAAAGCTACTGGTGCAAGCAAGGATAACGTTCGGCTACCTAACCCTCTCAACCTTAATTCTCAACCTCCACACTTTCAAGGTCATGTCCTCAGTAAGCTGGAGCATCACGATGTCTTGCCTAATCACCTCTCCCCAATACTTTTTCGGCCTACCTCTACCTCTCCTTAGGCCCTCCAAGACCAACCTCTCACACCTCCTCACTGGGGCATCCGTGCCTCTCCTCTTCACATGCCCGAACCATCTAAGTCTCGCTTCCCGCATCTTGTCCTCTATAGGGTCAATACTTACCTTGTCCCGAATAGCTTCATTTCTAATTTTATCTAACCTGGTATGCTCGCACATCCATCTCAACATCGTCATTCTAGCCACCTTCATCTTCTGGACATAGGAGTTCTTGACTGGCAACACTTAGTCCCATACAACATAGTCGGTCTGACTACCGTTCTATAGAACTTACCTTTAAGTTTGGTGGCACATTTTTATCACACAAAATACTGGAAGCGAGCATTCATTTCATCTACCCGTCCCTAATACGATATGTGACATGCTCGTCAATCTGTCCATTCCCTTGTATAACTGACCCAAAGGTACTTGAAACTCTCTTCTAGGGAAGACTTGTGGATCAAGCCTCACGACTTCGTCCACTTCCTGAGTCGGACCGCTGAACTTGCACTCCAAGTATTCTGTCTTGGTCCTGCTCAACTTGAAACCATTAGACTCCAGGGTCTGTCTCCAAATCTCTAACCTCTCGTTAATACCGTCTTGCGTCTCGTCAATCAGTACAATGTCATATACAAATAACATGCACCACGACACCTCTCCTTGAATGTGGCGCGTCAGTGCGTCGATCGCCAGGGCAAATAAAATGGGCCGACGGCTGACCCTTGGTGCAACCCTATGACAACTGAAAGTATTTCAAGTCCCCTCCTACTATCCTCTCCCGAGTCTTAACTCTATCATACATGCCCTTAATAGCCAGGAACATTTCTAGCCTCCAAACATCTCCACAGAACCTCCCTCGACACTTTATCGTAAGCCTTCTCTAAGTCGATAAACACCATATGTAAATCCCTCTTCCTCTCCCTATATTGCTCCAGTAATCTCCTAACAAGGTGAAAACCCATAACCTCACGAACCCAAATATGTGATTAGATTCCAAATTCAAGTCAAAATCGGTACTCAAAACCTCAAAATACACTCTCTTAAGTTGTAGATAAAAATCCCAAATTTCACTTTAAAATTCCATGTTCTTGGTGTAGAAATCCACGGGGAATCAAGATATACGATAAAAATCAAGTGAAAATTACTTACCCTTAAGAGTGTAGTGAAATCCCTCTTCAAAATCTCCTCTTCTCATTTTCCAAAACTCAAAAAAGTAAAACATGAGCTAAGTTCTGAAATTTGGACTTAAAATAGCCCTGCCAGCATTACTCTCGCGATCGCGGTCACAACCCACGTGATCGCGATGCGCAAAAGTCTACCACCTGACCTCCCTCCCATGCGATCGTGGACAGAGCCACGCAATCGCGAAGCTTCACCTGACACACCTACGTGATCGCAGATGCAACTACGCGATAACGAAGCACTAGCACTCGCCCCTGGTCGTTAAACTTCTCTATGCGATCGCGAGAGACCCCACGCGATCATGATGCTCACTCAGCCAACACTTTGCGATTGCACGCCTCTTCCACGCGATCGCAAAGAATAAATCTTCACCTGCCAAACTTTTTCTACACGAACACGACCTAATCCCCACGTTCGCAATGCACACATACACCAGTAAAACTAACAATCTTAAACATGCTCCAGATGGTCCGAAATTCACCCGAGCCCTCCGGGACTCCATCCAAATATTCCAACAAGTTCATAAACACTAATCGAACCTATCAAAGGCCTCAAAACACATATAGAATCATCACCATCTAAGAATCGAATGCCAAACCACGCATTGAGCTCTCTTAAGTTCATAAGCTCCTATACTTCCAACCAAGTGTCCGATTCATACCTACCTCGGATCTCCACCAAATTTTACATACAAGTTCCATTCAGCTACACAAATCTATCCGTAGTCCCGGAATACCAATCGAAATCCGATAATATCAAAGTCAAGTATTAGTCAAACTTATGAACTCTAAAGATCCTTCAAAATGCCAACTTTCGACAAATGGTGCCAACTCCTCTTAGGAACCTCCAAAACCAAATCTAAGTACAAAATCATCATATGAACCTATTGGAACCTTCAAATTCGGATTCCTAGGTCGTTTACTTAAAAGTCATACCTTGGTCAACTCTTACAACTTAAGGCTTTCAACATAGAACTAAGTGTTCCAACCACTCCCGAACCCCACGAAAATCAAACCACCAATCTCCGCAAGTCATATAACTTCAAATGGACCTACAGGAAGCAACAAATAGGGGATCGGGGTTCTAGAACTCAAAACGACCGGCGGGGTCGTTACAATTACCGTCATAGGTTAAACCTGAGTGGAGTATGAACCATCTTTGCCTTGTCTTTGGAAATATAACTATTATCCTTGTCTGCAGTATGAGCTCTTCCATCCTTTCGCAAAAGAAAGAAAGAAAAAAAGGAATTGTTGCTATGGTTGGGCTCTGTGACTGACATGGGAGAGAATACTGCAGCTAACTAGATGAAGGTAAATAAAGGAAGATCCAGCTGCAAGCCTGCAGGTTTACGCATAAAAGGTCAACGAAAGAAGGGCTATAATATCTTGGGCCTTGAGCTCAATAAAGTTAGAGCTAGTCCAAGCTGTATGGAGCATGACGTGTTGGTTCACTTGCAGTGCTGCTACAGTTGGCATTTTTATTGGTATATAATTATCACAATAATAAATGATTGTGGAATTAAATCCTAGGGTAATAGGCTTGACAAGTTTCTGCAAATGCAGGTGTTTACTTCATACCCAGTCCTTTGGTCCAGTGAATTGATCAATTACATATTATGGCCCCTGTCTGAAACCTGCAACATTATAAGACAAAGAGGGTGTTATTTTTTACATTGACATACAAAAGGCAAAGAAGAGGATCATATTAAGCAAATGTGGTGCAGATTTTCCTTGTATCCCCTAGTGTGCCTTATTAGATTGTTTGGGATTCTCTACGAAATTTCTCAAAATTATGTGTAACCCCCTCCTGCATCCCCCCAACCCCCACACCCCAAACCAAAAAAAAAAAAAAAAAAAAAAAAAAAAAAAAAAAAAAAAAAAAGAAAAAAAGAAGAGGAAAAAGGGAAATGAGATACAAGCAATAGTTGACACCGAGCTAATACGTAGCCGGTGGGAGTGGGCGTCTGTTAACGTGCATGGATTGGGCATAAGTGTGAGCTAAAAGAGAGATAATTCTAAGAGCTGGAAAATGGCGAACAAAGATGGTTTCTGGGGTTAAAGAGAAAAAAGAGGTGTTGAGGAATTATCAGCTTGATTAAGGAGATGATGTCACACAAGCCAATGATTCCCTAGTGAACCAACTATTTTGAATCATTGGAGTACCAAATAATGTGTATGTCCTATGTCCTTATACAATAGACCTTGCCCCTAAGATCCCTGATTTATTTTTGAATGTGAAATATGTCATTCCAATGACTTCAAAGGATTCAGGAGAAACTGACTAGCCATACAGTAAGATATCTGATCGTGTGATGGAGAGATAATCAAGCTAGCCTACAAGTCCCCGGTATCGACTTGAATCCTCTAGAAGGTGGGTGCCTGTGCAGTGTTGAGAACATGTTTCTCAAAAAGTTTTCTTGTGTGCGGCCCAGGTTGGAGTCTGTTTTAGATCACTAATCTTTATTTTTCTTCATAAAAAAAAAATCCTCTAGAGGCTCTCATGTCTCAAAACAAGTTTAACTTATCAATTTCTTCCAACATATCCTAAGCATACTCTTTTTTTGGTGAAATGATGATAACATTGCTAGAATATGTCCCGTTAGTGTCTAGGAGCCATCTTAGTTTACCCAAGTTTTTGGCCTGGACATGACTAGAGCAATGCTATTTAGTTAACTAATGTCTTCATGATCATACCTGTATGATAATGTTATGAACATAAACATGCAAGAAAATACCTTCACCTCGAAAAATGCTTGTAAAAATACTGAATGATTTGCTTCACTCGAACACACGCTAAATTGTTGGACAACAGTGATACACCACCCAAACCATGTCTTTGGGGATTAATGGAAAATATAGAGCGATGACATAGTCTACACACTAATTCAGACTTCCCTGTTGAGTAAAGAAGCACTATAATTGTTCCATTTAAAACTTCTCAGAAAGCTCTCAATGTAAAAAAGCATTATTAGTGTCCAATTGATGAAGTGGCAAATGGAACATGGGCTATATAAATAAGGAGATGAGCAGATGCAATTTTAGCCATCTAATAGAAAGTATCAGTATAATCGATACCATTTATGTAAGTGTATACTTTGACACTAGTCGATCTTTAAGTCAATCAACTCTTTACATCTCACCTTCATTGTAAACATCCATTTTTCATCTCACCTTCATTTTAAACATCCAAAATAATCGTCTTGATATTTGTAATCATGTAAAGTAGTTATTTCTTCAATCTTATCTATGCGTCACAGATGAGACCATTTGTTTTGTAAAGTAGAGATACTTAGATGTTCCTAGTTATCAGAATAATTCGTGGATGTAAAAGCAACAAAAGGTCTTGGTATGGATTGGTGATACAAGTTCTGTGACTAGCGTCCAATTCCACTCAGCTGTCCAGGCCTGCACATGACAGAGTCAACCAAGAAAGTTTTAGAATAATTAATGTTATCGGTCAAGCCTAATCAATATAAATTATATAGATATGCAGGTGCAAAGAGGATAGAAGTTAAGTGTAAATTAAGGAAGAGTATGAGACTCATACATTCCTTTAACTATAGTTTTTGATGCATTAAGCTAAGGTGATAATCCAAGAGGACAAAGGAAATAGATTGCAGAGAAACTGTTTTTGTTAATTGAGATGTGATTGAATGAACCAAAGTAGAATCCTTGATGCACAGGATGAAGACTGCGTCATGTAAGCGAATAGATTACTACATTGGCCTATGCTAGCAGACTAGCTACTGGATGACGATGACGACTCGATTGTCCTTGAACCCCTCACTTTTTAATTAAGTGGAGAATAGTAGAAGAAAGGGGATCACATACTGAAAAAGAGATTAATCTCTTTTAAGCTCCATTAACTAACAACATAAAGAATTCAAAGGCAATGGTTTGAAGGCATTTAAACTCGAAGCAGAAATGCTTGAAGCAACTCAGATGAAGGAGAGAGAAATAAAAAAAGCACAAAATCGAAGCAATAACTGAGCTGATGAAAAAAGCATTGGTAGTTGCTTGAACCTAAACAGGTTAAACTGTTGAGATTCAGAGAGTGGTAATTAGTCGGAATGATGAGAAAGGCTTGGATGATCTCGGTGGAATGATTGCTTTCAAAAGAGATCTGTATGAGATGGTTCACGCGTTGGCGCATATGAAACAAGGAGGTTGAGATGGCACGTAGGCTGTGCACATACATCCTAAATTGCTCGGATACGGGTGCGGGTGTCCGACACGGGTGCGAATCTAGAGGTCGGATCTTTCGAGATGTAAATTCTAAGATTCAGAGATACGGATCCTAGTACAGATATGGGTGCAGGGATCCGGCTAAAAATAATTCAAAAAAATAAAATAAAATAAAAGATCTCTAAATTATGAGAAATTTTGTGGAATATTTATGCATAGATTGTAAAGTGTGTATTTGTTTTTATTCTCCAGTTGTAGATAAGTAAAGAATTGATTTCCTAGATAAGGTATGCTATTTTCTTCAAATCTACCCTAGTTTTGGTTCTGATTCCGGAAATCAAATTGTATCTCGTCTCGAATTTTTCCGTCCGTCGTGGTCAAAGTACCAAAAATTGTTGGACCAGATCCGGTACGGATCCCATACCCACACCTATACTAGTGTCGTGTCGACACGGGTGCAACACCTAAACTGCCGTGTCGGAGCAACTTAGCATACATCTTCCTGTGAGGAGCCATTGCTTACAGTGCTTGGGCTTCCAATCTGAGTGGTTTGTGTTGTTCGGAGATTGTTAGATAGTGATGAATCGAAGCTTCCTCCTTCGGACCATCTTTGCTTACAGTGCTTGGGCATCCATACGTGCTTGTTATTTTATATCAAAATAGGGACAAAACAACCTAGTATGTGAAGAAATAAGAAAGAAACTTTTGGTATCTTTCCAACTTAATTATTCCCTGAAGTTATTAGGGTTTTAAATGGCATTTATCCATGTTGTAAAATAGGAAAATATTTCATGACTACAAGCATGTACTCATCCCATTCGATATGTAACCATCCTAATTGATTCTTAACAGATACTTTTAATGGTGGTCAACTTAGTTCGGCTGCATTAGCTTCTTTTATGGAAAATTGTAAAATTGAGGGCTTGAAGAGATCTCTGATGTACTAGTTTCCAACAGTCCGAGCAAGTAAATTGCTGTTCCTCGAGGTCAAAATGCTAACCTTTGGTGACCTTCCCCTGCTAGTGGATGATATTATATGTAGTGTTAGCTCCAAAGCATTAAGTATGCTGCCAATCAGGTGCTCTTATATATCAGCTCTTATCAGGAAAATTGTAAACCCAAGGACTTGCCAGTTTCTGACTATCCAATCTGCTTTTCCTTGAGGTCCATACGCTAACCATTAGGCAGTAACCTTTTTTTGTTAGGAGATCATTAAAATGTGTTGTAATTTACTATCTTCCGGTACCTCGTGTAAGCTTAAACTTGTCAGCTTTTATATATTAGCTCTTATTAGGAAAATGAAAATAAGGGCTAGCCAGTTATTGACTGTCCAAGCAAGTATACTGCTTTTTTATGGGTCCATATGCTAGCTGTTAGGATGAACCGAACCTTTCACTGTCAGCAGTTCATTGTTGTCACGACCCAAAACTACCTCTGATCGTGATGGCACCTAACCCACTTGTTAGGCAAGCCAATCATAAACAATATCGCAACAAGATAACGAATTACGGAATAATACAAGCCTAAAAGCCAAATATCATAAATAAAGACTGTGCCAATACAATCAATCCCCCGGAATTGGTAATACAGAGTCATGAGCTCTACAACAGGAGTACAAGTCTGGTAATCTAAAAATACTGTCTGACTAACAACAGTAACAGAAATAGGAAGAGATGCAAATGACTGCGATCGGAATGCAGTACCTTGTCTCTCAGCAGCTCAACAATAATCCAGCACAACTCTCAGCTAGGTCCCACACTTGGATCTGTATAATTAAGTTAGAGTGTAGTATGAGTACAACCAATCCCATGTACTTAGCAAGTATCATGACTAACCTCGGAGAGGTAGTGGCTAGAATCACCAATGATACTCACGTGATAAATCTGTACAGTTCATGATACATACGAATACACAGTAACAATAACAGAATCTACACATGAATGCAGATAAAACCAACAGTGCATATATAGAGAAGATATGCACTAGCTTCGTAATAGAATAACGTTCCAACATATAGAGAAGATATGCAAATAATAGACATGTTAAGTCACACAGAGAGAGACATCTAGAGAAGATACGTACTGTGTATTATTTCATCGACAGAAACGACAATATATAAAGAAGCATTAATACAAGTAGCTAGCATATAGTGGAGATACGCAGTAAAACTCATGTATACACCTAAGGATTTACATATAGAGAAAATACACAAAAACTCAACACTGATCAGTTTTCCACAACCCTGTGTACGTCATCAAGGAGAAACATGAGAGGACGACCCTAGGGGGTGGATCCTTATCCACATGCTGCATGGGCAACTCATGTGGCATAGTCAGAACATCCGCACGGACAATTCACGTGTCATAGTCATAACATCCGCACAGACAGATCACGTGCCATAATCAACTCAACCCGCACGAACAACTCACGTGCTGTCAAACCAGTCCATAACACAAACATATACAAGAATCCATATATACAGTCAATGGATATCAAATCACGTACTTCTGGACTGATCAAATAACATGCTAACATGTATGCATGTGCGAAGTGTACAAATACTGCTCAAATTAGGCGGTTACGCCACATAACAATGAGTATCATGTTCAAACAGGGACAAGCAAACCTACACATGATCTCTAGCATGATTTACGAGGTTACGTAGTCATACAACCATATAAAGCATGATATCAAGAATCACAATATCCCAAACAAGGCATAACATAGCCCAAGAACTACCCCGAACATGGATAAACTAGTGCACGCACATAGGTTCAACCCCTCGCATGTATGCTACCTCAGCACGTAGCCAACATCAATATCTTAAGCAACTAGTGCCTCAATCCAGTTTTGGCAAGACATTTACCTCAAACGAGTCAAGTCAATACTCCAAAAATGTCTTCCTATGCGAATCGACCTCCGAACGGCTCGAATCTTGTCAAATAACACACTATGTTGTCAAATAATGCTTTAGGAAACAATAACGGAGCAATAAGGCTCAATCGTTAATCAAATACATAAAGTCAACCCAAAAAGTCAACTCGGGTCAGCATCCCGAAATCCGACAAAAGTCACAAATCCCAATTATTCATTTCAATACGAGTCCAAATATACAAGTTTCACTCAAATCCAACTTCAAATCGGGGTTCAAATCCCAAATAATCACTCTCCAAAATCTAGGACAAAACTCCCCAATTTTTCTCCTAAACAATGGGGAATCAAGATATAACATCAAAATCAAGTAGAGATTACTTTCCCTCTAAAGTGTGGTGAAAATCCCTCCAAAAGCCGCCTCTAGCCGAGCTCCAAATCTCCAAACATTGAAGAATGAGCTAAACCTTCGAATTATAACACTGTCCAGCGATTTTCGCATTTGCAGACAATTCTGTCGCTTCTGGGACACCGCTTCCTTAAAAAGAAATGAGTGAAAAAGCACAAAGGAATAGGATAAATGAGGATGTATTCTTAGAAACAAAGGTACATGTGTTACAAAAGGAACTATGTGTTTATGCCTGTTAGTGCATGGAGAGGATATGAGGACTTGGTAAAACAAAATGTATAGGCAATAAGCAGGTTTGCAGCTCTATATCATGGAAATGTGAAATTATTGACTTCTAAGGGTGTGTTTGGTATAACGGAAAATATTTTTCGTGGAAAATATTTTCCAAGAAAATGTTTTCTTGGAAAACAAGTAGTAATCTTATTCATTTTCCGGTGTTTGGTACACAAATTAAGGAAAATAATTTCTCAAGAGTATTCATAAATAATTTAGATACAATAAACATGAAGTCATAAACTTTCGAACCCACAAATTTCATAAACTTTCGAACCGCTAAATTTTCGAAACCGCGAAATTTCGAACCCTTAAACTTTATAACTAAACCCGTAAACTTCCAAACACATAAACCTCCGAACTCATAACTTTGGAACTTGTAAAATTTCGAACCTGTAACTTATAATTCATGCACGCGTCTTTTATTTTAAACAACAGAAAGATCAACTACTATATGTATATCAAATACTATGGGATTGTTTGGTTTTGAAGACAAGTTATGTTGGGATTAGTTATGTTGGGATTAGCTATATTGAGATTAGTTATGCTGAGATTAGTTATCCTGGTATTATTTTTTATTGACTGTTTGGTATGTTGTATTAATCCTGAGATTATGAATTTTAATGTTTTATCCCGGGATAACTTATCCTTACTATTCCATCTCCTGTTAAGTATAAGTATCTCGATACTATTTTTAATTCTGGGATAACTTATCCCAAAATTAGTAACCAAACAAGGGATAAGGCAGTACTAAATTTTAATCCCAGGATTCTTTTGGCTTATCTATCATACCAAACGACCCCTATGTGTATACACGAGTAGCGTGTGTGGGACTTGATCCAAAATTTCAGATGTTTCTGCTTTTCTATGCAGGGCAAGGTGAGGCAGAAGTTATCTTCAGGGGGGAAATATGTATCAGTGAACATTGGGCCAATTCAAGTTGTTTCTAGTGAGCAGGTATATCTATTGCACCTTAAATACGACAATCTACTCCATCGTTTTCATTATATTGACATGCAATTTCATTGCACTCTCCAGGTACAAGCTGTATACAACGCCATGAGAAAAGATGACAGGATGAAATACTTTTTGTAAATGACTTTCTTCTGTAACCTTTGTATAGAGTTGAATTACCTAGGCATTATGATGATTCATGCTTTTCGTTTCACTTTCTCTCCCCCCCCC
>AWOL01S0021206.1:94609-106015 GCA_000715115.1 Nicotiana otophora
CCCCACCCCAATATGTCCTAGTATTTATTGTTATAATTAAATGTTCTTTGATTAACTACGAAATAATTTTAGCCTTAAATTGAGTAGATATCTTTAAAAGATCATGAGATTTATATAGTTGTCGGACTCTTTAGTCAATAGTGATCTCTTCCCTAATGTTGTAAGGAAGACGTCATACTGAAATACAACCAAAACAATTATGCCTCAATTTTAGGTAAGTTGAAAAGGTGAGATGCTGGAACGAATTTCCTAGTAAAGATACATGGCCATAACCTTGCTTGACTCGTGGTAGCTGGGTTTGACCCTACCAACTACTCCAGGTAGAGCTCATAATATATTGACCCTACCATCTACTGCGTCCCACTTGTATTTATATTATGGTTATCACTAGAATCATTGTGTTAGAATGTTCCACAGTGGTTAAAGGATTGTATTGTTATCTTCTTATTGGGCAACTCACCTAATGAGCTCTATTTTCTTAATGGGGGTTTCAAAGCCAGATTCACCCTAGTCTCTATATATCTAACATTGGGCATCATGTAATATTGTCCGCTCTTCAGATGTCCTATCTTGGCGTGCAGAGGGGAGGAGGGATTTTAGAATGTCTCACATTGTTTGAACATATGAGTTGTATCCAGAGGCGAAACCATGATTTGAAGTTTATTATGAGTTCAATATTTTAATTCTTAAGTTACTGCATTTTAAGTTAATAATTTATACATATTATAATAATTTTTTAGGACAAATACAAAGTTTGGACCAAAGTTACTGGATTTTGCCGAATCCGTAACTTGGTCTCTGGCTCCGTCCCTGATTGTATTCTTATATGGTTTTAGACAATTTTAATTCCATGATCCAGTTTGTGGGGTTCAGCTAGGTAAAGGTTGATTTTTTCTAAGCAATTGTTGCTTGGGGCTTCTGATTACCTGATATACAAAATACACAATAAGCTCAAGAACAATCCAGTTTAATGCCACGTCAGTTTGGTAGTTAAAAGTTAGTTAGAGGTCAGCTGAAGTTAGTTAGGCAGTTAGAGAAAGATTCCTTCAGTTGTAATAAACACTAGCCAACTCTTAATTCTTATATAGCATTGTAATTCATAGTTACAAATCATAATCACAACTATTACATTTCTCTCTCTCTCTCTCTCTATTCTTCTTCTTCTTTACAATTCCATAGCTGGACTTTTCGAGTTCTCTGCAACTCCTGAACAACTGCCCGATCTTCGAATTGCTTGTTTAATTCCTGCAATTGAGTTAACAGTGGTATCAGAGCTGATCATCCTCGGCAGTCATGGCGAAAGGTGTTCGATCAAATGACACATCGACAGAAGAACCAAGGGATTTACGTGAATTGATGCAGAAATTAATCGCAGAGGTTGGGGCTTTAGCTGGAGAGGTCTCAAATCTGAAACGTTTAGACCAAACTGTTCTTGAACTAAATGAACAAGTGACTCATTCTCGAGAAAATCGAAGGATAAAACTCCGATACAACATGAAGGTGAACCATCTGATGAAAGGTCACCAAGAGAAAAAAGTCCTGCCAGTTATAACCATCACAACTCCAATTTCTCGAGGTGGTCGAGGATGGAATTTTTGAGGTTTAATGGGGAATATCTGAAGTCCTGGCTGTTCAAAATTGAGCAACTCTTCTCCACGGAGAAGGTTCCTTCTGAAGAAAGGGTGGAGGTGGATGCAATGCAGTTAGAAGGTGAAGCTATACAATGACATTTAGCATTTATGAGGTATAGGCAATATCTCCAATCGGCTACATGGACTGAGTATGTGATGGAATTGGTGGAAAGATTTGGAGTCGACTTTGATGATCCTATGGAAAAGATCAAGAAGATCAGAACAAACAGATACTGTCAAAGAGTACCAAGCTGTTTTTGAAAGGAATCTCACCAGAGTTAGTCTGTCACAAGAAAATGTCATTAGTTATTTTCTTGGTGGACTGAAACATGAGTTGAATATTGCTGTAAAACTCATCAATCCCACTACCTTATCCCATGTGTACAAAAGTGCTAGAATGCAAAAGGCTTATTTAGCTGCTATTAGACAACCTTCTTTAGTAAACAATGCACCAACCAGTGTTCCGAGAAGGATCACAAATCAAAGAAATAATAGCAGACCATTGTTGCTAACTCCTAGCCCAGGTAATGCCGGAACTTCTAAGGGATTCAACAGAAGGACTCTGAGTCTAGACGATATGAATGAAAAAAACACTAAAAGTCTATGCTACTTTTGCAATGAAAAATATGTAGTGGGACATAAATGTAAGAATTTGAAACAGATATACTTACTTGAATTAGAAGAACCAGAAGAGGAGCTGTTTTAAGAGGAATCAATGATTGGATTAGAAGAGAAGGAGATGGATTTGTCACAACCAATGGAGCAGGTGGGAATTTCCATTTATGCTCTGAATGAATCCTTGGGGTACAGGACATTAAGAGTGACTGGGTATCATTCTCAAAAATCATTGCACATCTTAGTGGATACAGGAAGCTCTCACAATTTTATGGACCCTGAGTTACTGGAGAGATTAAAGTGCCATGTGATAGAAACTACACCAAAGCTAGCAGCAGCCAATGGAAACATGTTGAAGCTGGATACAACAACAACAACAACAACAACCCAGTAGAATCCCATTAATGGGGTCTGGGGAGGGTAGTGTGTACGCAGACCTTACCCCTACCCCGAAGGAGTAGAGAGGCTGTTTCCGAAAGACCCTCGGCTCAAAAAAAAAAAAAAAAAAAAACAAAGGGAGAGGGGAGATGTTGAAGCTGGATAGAGTTGGCAAAATCTCTTAGCTTCTACAGGGAGCTGAATTTTCTGCTGAATTTTTGCTACTGCCCTTGGGATCTTTTGGGGGTGGTACTAGGAGTTCAATGGTTATTAACATTGGGGGATATCCAAATGAACTTCAGAACACTCACCATGGAGTTCTATTACAAAGGAAGGAAGCATGTACTTAGAGGATCAGGAAAGCAAATTCTGACTTCTGTAGCTGGAAAGTTGGCTAGAATTTCAGGTAAACAATCTGAATTATGCATGATACAAGTAATGCATGCTATGTGTAATGAAGTACAATGCTGTTCTTTGGAAACTAAAGAGACATTTGAACAAGGTCCTAGGCTACTGAACTTGTTAAGTTATTCAAAGAACCTACACAATTGCCATCATCTAGAGGAGTGTTTGATCATAGGATTGTTCTTCAAGCTGGAACTGAACCTATAAACAAAAGACCATATAGATATCCCTCAGTCAAGAAGGATGTTATTGAAAACTTAGTAAAACAGATGCTAGATCAAGGTATTATCCAACCAAGTAGCAGCCCTTTTGTTGCACCTGTAGTTTTGATTGGAAAGAAAGATGGTACTTGGAGGCTATGTGTCGATTATAGGGATTTGAACAAGAAGACAGTAAAAAACAAATTTCCTATTCCTATTGTAGAAGATCTACTGGATGAACTAGAATGATCCAAAATCTTCTCAAAGATAGACTTGAGGTCTGGTTATCATCAACTAAGGATGGCAGTTGAGGATGTACCAAAACCTGATTTTAAAACTCATGCTAGTTATTATGAGTATTTAGTAATGCCCTTTGGGTTGTCAAATGCCCCAATAATTTTTCATGGATTAATGAACTCAGTTTTCCAGAAGTTCCTTAGGAAGTATGTATTAGTCTTTTTTGATGATATACTGATATATAGCAGCGATATGGATGGCCATCTGTTACATTTGAAGTCTGTTTTTGGAGAAATGAAGAAGCATCAACTATTTGCTAAGCAGAGCAAATGTTTCTTTGGGGTCCAAAAGATAGAATATTTGGGGCATTTTATTACTGCTGAAGGGGTTTCAACAGATACTCAAAAGGTAAAAGCTGTGAAGGAGTGGCCCTTACCTACTAATGTTAAACAACTTAGAGGATTCCTTGGGCTAGCTGGTTACTACAGGAGGTTTATCATAGGGTTTGGTACCATTAACAAGCCACTAACTGACCTCCTCAAGAAAGATAATTTCAAATGGTCACCTGCTGCTTCAAAAGCCTTTGAACAGCTGGAGACTGCATTGATTCAGGCTCTAGTTTTGTCATTGCCTGATACTAACAAGACCTTTATTGTTGAAATTGACGCAAATAGACATGGTATAGGGGCTGTTTTAATGCAACAGGGACATCCTATTGCTTTTATCAGCAAAGCACTCTCTCCCAGACATGCTGCCCTTTCAGTTTATAATAGAGAACTTTTAGCTATTGTTTATGCTGTCACAAAATGGTCCCAGTACCTACTTGGCCAGAAATTTATTATAAGAACTGATTAGAGAGACCTCAAATTCCTAATGGAGCAGAAACTACACACAAATTCTCAGCTTATGTGGCTAACAAAGTTGATGCCTTTTGATTATGTTATTGAATACAAGAGAGGGGTGGAAAACAAAGTAGCAGATGCCCTATCTAGGGTACCTGAAGCTGAGTTATTCTCTTTAGTAATCTCCACCACTAGTTTAGAGCTGCTGCAGGCTATCTTTGACAGTTGGAATAGAGATGCTAATTTGAAGACCCTCATTGAACAATTGCAGACTAATCCAACAAGTTATAGTCAATTTATATGGACTCGCAATCAGTCAGCTTAGAAGGAATATTATATTATTATGGCATTCTACCCCTTAAGGTGGTCACTCTGGCATATAAGTAACACTTAAGAGGATTCTGTCATTATTCTACTAGAAGGGGATCAGAGAAGATGTCAAGCTATTTTTTCAAGGGTGTGATATTCGCCAGAGAAATAAAGCTGATTTGGCAGCGTACCTTGGCCTTTTGCAACCACTTCCTATTCCTGAGGTAGTTTGGTCTCAAATCAATTTGGATTTCATAGATGGCCTTCCTAAATCCCATGGATATGAAGTCATCTTAGTCATAGTGGATAGATTGAGTACATATGGTTATTTTATCCCTTTGAAACATCCCTATACTGCTCAGTCTGTGGCTAAGGTATTCATGGAGGTCATATACAAACTACATGGACTACCAGATTCCATAGTGAGTGACAGAGATGCAGTATTTTTAAGCACACTTTGGCGGGAGTTATTTGCCATTCATGGAGTTCAATTAAACACCTCAACATCTTATCATCCTCAATTAGATGGCCAAACTTAGGTCCTAAATAGGTGCTTAGAGACATATCTAAGATGTTTCTGCTCTGAAGAAGCCAAATATTGGTATTCCTATTTACACATGGCTGAGTATTGGTAGAACACTTCCTTCCACACTGCCATAAAAACTACACCTTATGAGGCACTTTATGGCAGGCCACCACCACTTCACTTGCCCTATTTACCAGGAGAATCAGCTTCCACTGAGGTTGATAACACCTTATTTAATAGGGAGATGGAGATCCAATTATTGCAGCATCACCTATTGAGAGCTCAACTCAGGATGAAACAGCAAGCTGACAATCATAGAAGTGACATGAATTTTGATATGGGAGATTGAATATACTTCAAGGCTCAACCTTACAGACAAGTGACCATTACATCACAGCCTTTCGACAAATTGGCTTCCAAATATTATGGACCCTTCCAGATTGCTAAGAAAGTAGGCCATGTGGCATACACCCTCTTATTCCTACCATCAGTTAAAATACACCCCATTGTGCATGTTTCTCTCCTAAAAAATGTATTTTGAGTTGCCTACACAAGTTACTTACCCCCTACCAATGACATTGCTAGTCCTCATTGCTATGAGCTGGAATCTATTATGTAGAGAAGGATGATAAAGAAGGGAAATAAGGTTGTCGCTCAGGTTCTGGTTAAATGGGCAGGGTTGCCAACTGATAGTGCTACATGAGAATTCTTTAATGCCTTGAAGATTAGGTTCCCTCACTTTGATCCTTGTGGTCAAGGATCTTCTGCAGGAGGGAGTTAAAAGTTTGTTAGGGGTCAGCTGAAGTTAGTTAGGCAGTTAGAGAAAGCAGTTAGAGAAAGATTCCTTCAGTTGTAATAAACAGTAGTCAACTATCAATTCTTATATAGTATTGTAATTCATAGTTACAAATCATAATCAGAACTATTACATTTGTCATGATCCAAAATCCACTATAGGTCGTGATGGCGCCTAACGCAGCCGTCAGGCAAGCCAACGTTAATTTATCAATTTATTTACTCATTTTATTACTTTCGAGGTCATAATATCCATTACTTAAATAGTATAGATTGGAATTTACAGGGTAAAAGGATAATAACTACGTGAACTACAAAAACGAACAACCAGTAGGAACCCCCAAAACTCGGTATCACAAGTGCATGAACATTTTCTAAGGAGTATAATAATAATAATACAACACCTGTCCTGAATGTAGTAAGACAAAATAAAATAAACAGTACAAATGGGGACTCGGTGGACTGCGATGTATAGCCTGGACTGCAGTTCACATAAATTCTCCTCAACAAGTGTGCCTACGCGCCAAGGTGATCATCAAATGAACCTGTCAGACCCTGCATATTTAGTGCAGAAGTGCATCACGAGTACGTAAATCAATGCGTACCCAGTAAGTATCTAGCCCATCCCCGGAGAAGTAGTGACGAGGGGTCGACACCGATACTTACTAAAGGTCTAATAAAATAATATAATAAAACAGAAGCAGATATGAGGAATACGACAATGATGGGGTAAATCTGTAAGTTACATAATCTTCCAATTTCTTCTTTCAAAGCATGAATTTCTAAGTCTTGTATTCTATCTTAACAACTCAGAAAGAATGTCAAGTGTCATTATCAAATAAATAAGGAATACCATATAAAATATCGGGCATCAGTGGAGAGATTAGCTCATAAATATTCGGACTAGTGATATAATGCACGATTCTGCCGAGGTCGTTCGGTCCGATCCAGAATAATGTGTACACTGCCGAGGGTCGAGCGACACGAACCATAGATGCATCTATATACTGCTGAGGCGTTCGGCCCGCTCCACAAGAAAATGAAGGAAGTTACCGAATTATGAGACACATGTTTACAATACCGTACATAAGTACAAAATGGATATAATCTTTACCATTTCTCAAATAACTCGCCCACAACTCAAAGTGTTAAGGCTTGGCCTAGTATACATATATTTATTTCTAAATCAATTTCATTTATAACTTCAATTAATTAAGCAAGCAGAATGAGCTCAAATAATTCAAACATTTCATTATAAGATCATAAGTCTACCCGGACATAAACATGCTTTAGCTACATACGGACTCTCGTCACCTCGTGTGTACCTAGCACCCACAACTAGTAGTACATAACAATAAATATCACATAGGGGGTGGTTTCCCCCTCAGAAGGTTAGACATGAGACTTATCTCACTCCGAAGTTCCATAACCGGTTCCAAAGCCTCTCTAACACCTCAAACCAAAGCCCGTCGATCCAAAACTATTCAAACAATGTGTAAACCAATCAAAATATACTCTAATATCCATAATTAATCAATTTAAACAATTCCCACCTCCGCTCAAAAGCCAACCAAGACAACCCTCGGGCCCACGTGCCCGGATTTTGAAACTTTTTGAAGATAAACTTTATCCATAATACCACGAACTCAAATATATAATTTATTCCTAATTTCATGTCCAATTTTGTGGTCAAAATCTAAAATATCAAATTCTAGGTTTTCTACCAAAATCCCAAATTTCTACTAATTTCCATGTTTAAACCCATATATAAACCATGTATTTAACTTGTAATAAGTGGGAATCACTTACCTTGTGATGCTTGATAAAAATATCCTCTTCAAGCCCTCCAAAATCGCCCCAACCAAGTAAAAATGAGAGAAAATGGGTCAAACCCCTCTTTTTATAAGAACCCCTCTGCCTAGACGACCTCTCGCATCTGCAGAAAAGCAGCAGATTCTGCGGCTCCTCTTCTGCGGAAACTTCCTCGCTCCTGCGGAAGACCACTTGTAGACAATTAAAATTTTATTGAATTTAAATCTATAAGAAATTTGGATTTGATCTCAATTAAATATATTTTGGTCCAAATAAATATCATGGGCTAATATAATTGGATTGATTACTTAAGTTCAATGAATATTGACTAGGCTAGCCCATTTGGTTGGGCTACAAATAACAAGCCCACTTCATTAGGCCCAATATGTCATCTTCCTGGAGGCCCAGTTTGGTGCCATATGACGTGGCACACCAAGTCAAACGAAAGAGCCAATAGGATCACGCCACGTGTCAAAATGACAAGGCATGCCAAGACAAATTAAAAGGCCAATGAAATCGCGCCACGTGTATAAGTGACATGTTCTGGCCAATTAAATGCGGCCTTGTCACAATTCAATTTGATTGGTCAAAAAGAGTTTGTTCTTATCATAACTCTTCCCTCCCACAACTATAAATAACGGTCTTCATAACTCAGAAAAGATACCAGAAGTTATAACAAGAAGCAAGAGAGAGCTCGTAGATCAAACGCCGCACATTTTTCTATATGTTTCAAGTTTCAAGCAATCAAGTTCAAGTTCAAGAAATCAAGTTCAACCTCAAGAATGAAGAACAAATCAAGATTCAAGGAGTACGAGTTCAAATCAAAGTTCGTGCTAGTTAAATTCAAGATCATCGTTCGTGGCAATAAAGATACATTCAAGATCAAGCTCAAAGGCCCTTGAATTTATTTACTAGTGAAAAGAAGAATCAGAGGATTCATAGAGATTGTACACTCAAATTATTTGAAATAAAATACTACGATTGTTGCAATATTTTTGGTCTTGATTTTATTTTCTCGACTCAAATTTGTTGTCTACAAATTCCGGCACGCCCAGTGGGACAATCTGTACCTCTCATCTCAATTTTTCATTCACCAAAGTTCAAGAACATCGAAATGGCTTCACAGAAAATCAACTCCAGATCAACTTCCATTAAGATTGCTAATTCCAAGTTCTATGATGATGTGGAAAATATACTCGATATTGCCTTTGAAAGCTTTGAGTCATTTACAAGGAGCAAAGCAAGCTCTTTAGAACAACAAACACTTCAAGCGTCGTTCGTATCAAGCCCTATTGTCGGATCTTTATCCTCAAAAGGAACAAGATCCTCTACAAGCGTGACTCAAAAAGGGAACGATGTCGCCGAAAGGATTGAAAAGGTTCTTGTCCAACTTAGTTTATCTAAGTCCAAGAAACCCTTCATGCAAGCCGATGATGATGACTTGAGCACCGGATCTACTCTAGCCTAAATTAATGTAACCTCTGAGCTCTATCTCAATAATGATCTATATCATTCTTCATACTCTACGTTGATCATGCAAGCAATGGTTATTGAAGCTTCTACCATAGAAGAACAACTTGCAAATTTGACGAAAGCAAACGAAGGCTTGTCAAAGCGCATGCAAGATCAAGATGCTTAACTTTCCAAGTTAACAAATACATTGGATAGCATAGTAGAGGGAGAATCCACACAAACACTTTTAAATCTCCAAAGATCACAAGAGAAAGAAGACTCATCCGAAAAGCAAGCAACGACAACCAAGGAGATTTAAGTCTCCGCTGAAGGTCTGATTCCCGTTGAGAAATTAAAGGACTTCATCATGGATGCTATCAAAGATAAGCCTGAGTCGTCCAAATTATCTCTCACATATGCAAAGTCGTACACGCAAAGAATCGATAACTTGAAGATGCATGTTGGTTATCAACCTCCTAAGTTGCAGAAATTCAATGGCAAGGGAAACCCGAGACAACATGTAGCACACTTTATTGAAACTTGCAACAATGTTGGAACGTATGGAAATTATCTTGTCAAATAGTTTGTGCGATCTCTCAAAGGTAATGCATTCGATTGGTACACAGATCTCGAACCTGGATCCATCGATAGTTGGGATCAGTTAGAGTAGAAGTTTCTCAATCGTTTTTATAGCACAAAACGCATCGTAAGCATGATCGAACTTACAAATGCTCATCAATGAAAGAATGAGATAGTTATTGACTTCATCAACCACTGCAGGAGCTTAAGCCTTAATTGCAAAGATCGCATTCACGAAAGTTCCGGCATCGAAATGTGCATTCAAGGCATGCATTGGGGTCTTCGTTGTATCTTACAAGGCATAAAGCCCAAAACATTTGAAGAACTAGTAACTCGTGCTCATGATATGGAATTAAATATAGCCATAAGTGCCGACTAAGGGCTATATGTCTCTGAGCATTATGACGAAGAAGAAGAACAAGAAGGCGAGGATGGGGGCAAGTTCTAATCTGAAAATGAAACCGAAGAGTCTATGCATGTCACTATGCTCCTCAACGCAATAGCCTAAAACTGCAAGTTATAATGCTCCGCAATGCACGAGCCTAAAACTGCAAGTTATAATGCTTCTAAATGCACGAGCCTAAACTGCAAGTTATAATGCTTCTTAGAACATGAGTATATATTGTATGTCACGAAGCTCCCCAATTTTGAAATAAATCTTTAAGACGTAAAGCTCTTTAAATTTGAGCAAAGTATTCAAGTTGTAAAGCTCTTCAAATTTGAGCAAAGTGTTTAAGTTGCAAAGTTCTTCAAATTCGAGCAAAGACTCAAGTCGAAATCTCTTCAAAGTCGAGAAAAGACTTCAAGTTGCAAAGCTTTTTAAATTCGAGCCAAACTTCAAGACGTAAAGGTCTTCAAATTCGAGCAAAGTCTTCAAGTTGTAAAGCTTTTCAAATTTGAGCAAAGTGTTCAAGTTGAAAAGTTCTTAAAATTCTAGCAAAGACTCAAGTCGAAAGCTCTTCAAAGTCGAGCAAAGAGTTCAAGTTGCAAAGCTTTTTAAATTCGAGCCAAACTTCAAGACGTAAAGGTCTTCAAATTCGAGCAAAGTCTTCAAGTTGTAAAGCTTTTCAAATTTGAGCAAAGTGTTCAAGTTGAAAAGTTCTTAAAATTCTAGCAAAGACTCAAGTCGAAAGCTCTTCAAAGTCGAGCAAAGAGTTCAAGTTGCAAAGCTTTTTAAATTCGAGCCAAACTTTAAGATGTAAAGCTCTTCAAATTCGAAAAAAGTTTTCAAGTTGTAAATCTCTCCAAATTCGAGAAAAGTGTTCAGATTGAAAAGCTCTTATACTTTGAGCTAAATCTTCAAGCCACGAAACTCGTCAAATTCGAGCGGAACTTCAAGTTGCAAAGCTCTTCAAAATTGAGCAAGTCTTCAAGTCGTGAAGCATTTCGAATTGTAAGCTAAATATTCAAATTACAGCACTCCTGGACGCACGAGCCTAAACTGCATGTCATGAAGCTCTTCAAATTTGAGCAAAATCTTCAAGTTGCAAAGCTCATCCAAATACGAGCTTAAATTGCGAATCGCTACGCTTCTTGATGCATGAGCCTAAACTGCATATTCCTACACTCCTGGCCCAAGAGAGTCTAAACTGTGTACGCCCTCCCCCCCCCCCCAAAAAAAAAAA
>AWOL01S0021206.1:112489-161863 GCA_000715115.1 Nicotiana otophora
TTGGAAACAGCCTCTCTACCCCAGGGTAGGGGTAAGGTCTGCGTACACACTACCCTCTCCAGACCCCAGGGTAGGGGTAAGGTCTGCGTACACACTACCCTCTCCAGACCCCACTAGTGGGATTATACTGGGTTGTTGTTGTTGTTGTTGTTGTTGTACATGTTCGTAACACGCATCAGAAGACTAGCAATTCTAGGAAGATCTTTTCGTGTTTAAAATTTATTTATATGTCAAAGATCAGATCTAAGACGTACCTGGCGAGGAGAGTCTCATTTCAAAAGTTTCTTCGATAGTACGAAGACTCTGCTGCGCCTATCTACACCGAGACTGATCCTTGCTATGAACTCTTTGATCAATGAAACCCGCGAACAAATTGAATGAAAAATATTATGTTAAAATTTTTCTCATAAATCTCAACTCAAAGGTAGAACAAGAAATAATTTTCTTGTAATAGTATTTTCTCACTTGACTTTGTATTGCACTCTCACTTTCATAAAGTGATTTTCTTCTCAAGACTTACTATGGCATCTTTCCTCCATCACCATTTATATAACATTAATTACCTATAAAACCTTTTCTTATTTAATTGTGGTAATGATTTACTTAGGGATAGCAATGGGACGGTGCGGGTGTGAGGCGATGCGGGTTTACAGCTATGCAGGGGTTGTGGGTTTAAGGCTATGCAGGGCGAGGCGGGTTAAAATAATTATTTTAAAAAATGATGCGGTGCGGAGCAGGTTGTGGGTCTACGCGGGTTTAAGCCAAATTTTATGTATACTGTTTTCAATCTATTATCTTAATCTCTTTTCCCCAATATCCTTCAAATATATGTACCTTTATAGGCTTTTACGTGCTTGTTATTTTATATCTTTAATTGAAAAATAGGTTAAAGCTTCTACTTTTAGAATTATGCGTCTCTTAAGCCAGAAAAAAAAGAGAAAATTATTCGTTTTACTAGCACCTGAAGATGTTTTAAAGCAAATATATTTAGTTTCTTTTTCTTTTGGAGTGTTCTTACAAATTTTGAAAACTTTTCAGAGTTTGAAGCCTGCAATTTTTCCTAATTAAATTATAAGATCATAAATTTTGAAGCACCAAAGGTAAAATCAACCCACTGAAAAAAAAATAGCAACAACATATAAAGGTTTCTCCATTGCATATGTTTCCTATATACAAAAAGTTTTAGTTAAGGAGTCGAAGCAAGAAAATGTAGAAGGAAAAAAGTGAGTATATTAATTTAGGCTAAAAAATCAAAATAATATCTAAAGCTGAAAGCAATATAAAAATAGTGTTGACTAAATGACCTCTGAAGTTAGAAAAGATTTTCCATCGAATTAAAAAAAACAAAGAGATGAAAAATACGGCTTGCAGTGCGACGGTGTGGGGCGGATTTATACGGGTGGCGGAGCCACATTGAAGCAAGGGTATCAAGCGATACCCCTTTACCAGAAAATTACACTATTTTACTAGATAATTTTTTTATTTTATGTATATTTACTATGCGTTGACTCCCCTTGACTTTTCGATATATCTAATTATTTATATTTTGACACCCCTTGATGAAAATGCTGGATCCGCCACTGTATACAGATATATGCGGGGCGGGATGAAAATAGAAAATTTTGCTATGCGGGACGGTGTGGTACGGTTAAGGTTCGCACTGCAACCGTCCCGTCCCACTGCCATCTCTAAATTTACTTGGAATATAAGTTTATTCCAAAATAAACATCATGGAATATTATATGGAAAATTTGAGATTCCAATCAGTGGTTAACGTGACCATTGGATCTTTCTGGACTTTCCATAAGTCTGATTCCTAATTGGGCTTTCTCGAGTATTACTCAATATTGTTTTTCCAGAAATTTACCCAGAATTCAAATTCCCTAGCGAATAGTTCACGTTGCCAACGTCTCTTTTAAAATCCAATTCCAAATTGGATTTACTTAATAAGACTATTAATATTTATATACATTACTCAAATAAATAATAATTATAAACATCAAATATATATCTCAACCAAGAGATATAATTCAATTTTCTTTTCCAAATAGAAAAATTTAATTTGTTCATAATATTAATTATATTCTTTGTGCTAGTAAAGAATATAATAATATTTCATTTGGACTGATAATTTTACTTATTTGACTAATTAAATCTTTAATTTAATTATCAAATAATAAAGTAATTAATCCTTTAGCAATGATCAGAACACTCGTTAGTGTGCGGCACCATATGTTCAATACTAATCCGGTAGTAAATTGATCACATCAATATACTAATTAAGGGTTGTGTCTATCAACACTCCTTAACAATCAGATAGAATGAAGTATACAATTTACTCTCAAGAACTAGTAGAAGAATAATGTAGTAATTCCTTCAGTCCTTATAGCTCTAGGTCACCGTAGGATATGGTTCACCTGTCAAATCCTAATAGGCAACCAACTATATGTTCATGTCAAATATAATCGATCATTGAATGATCTAAGAAACTCTTTTCTTCTTTCATTCAATTGCCTTGGCCAAGGTCTTAATTTGATCGTTTATAATTCATGACAACATGGAGGTTAAATTCATTACCAAGAGTTGACATATTCCATCTTGATTAATCACTAATTCTACAAGTATTTAATCGTACCCAATATCCTTTCAACTATCACCGTATGGCCATAGATGTCTAATATAAAAGCACAATAAATAACTTATCAATTAGTATGACGATCTCATGTCAAAGGAAATCCTTACATCACATTCTTCAAGAGAATATCCTATTGACAGTTTATGGTAATTCTAATCATTAGGAATTATCTAATGAGTCGGTTGAATGATCATATCTCTATATGCATAATATATCCATGTGATTTGGTCAATGAGATCGACTAATCTTTATACCATAAAGACGACCACATAAATATTAATCTAACCAGATTACTAATGTCTAAGTTAATAATTTTACGATCAAGAACAAATTTAGATAAAATTTTAAGAAACTTTACTCTCATGATCATGATCTCAATCATGATGATAAGTCTCAAAATATAATCAAGGACCTTATCAAGTTAATAAAATAATCAATAATACCGATGATAAAAGAATATCAGATGCCATATATATTTTATATCAAATAACGTTCACAAAATATATTCAATTCATCAAATACGAGATTGGATCTAGGGCATATATGTTATATCCCTAGCAATCTCCCACTTGCATTAGAGCCAATCGCTCTTGTACTTTAATCCCAATTTTTACTTGTGCTTGTCAAACTCCTTTGCTCCAAGAGCTTTAGTGAATGGGTCTGCAGCATTTTCCTTTCCATCAATCTTTTGAATCTCGACGTCTCCACGTTTAATGATTTCTCTTATCAAGTAATACCTTTGTAGAACGTGTTTGAATTTTTGGCATGATCTTGGTTCTTTTGTGTCACGACCCGAAATTCCCACCCTCGGGACTGTGATGGTGCCTAATATTTAACTTGCTAGGCAAGCCAATATTAGATGTAGTTATTAACCATTTTAATTAATGAAAATAAAATAAAAACCAATAAGCTAAATAAACTGAAATAAAGTAGATAAATCTGATAAACATCGATATCCAAATACAAATCCTAGAACTGGTATCACGAATACACGAGCGTTTAGAGTACTACAAATAATAGTCTGAATCGAAATAAACAACTAGAGTAATGTAGAAGGGGACTTCAGGGTTGTGAACGATGTGCAGTTGTACCTCAAGTCTCCGTCAAGCACTGAATCTGAGCAATCTACTGACCGCCGCTAGGACCGACTCCAAAATTTTCACAAGAAGTACAGAGTGTAGTATAAGTACAACCGACCCCATGTACTCTGTAAGTGCCGAGCATAATCTCGACGAAGTAGTGACAAGGCTAAGGCGGGTCACTTACAATAACCTGTACGCAGTATTATAATAATAATAATAATAATAATAATAATAATAGAAAAGGAAAACAGGAAAGGTAAGGCTGTTAACTTCTTAAGAAGAACTCAATTCTTATAATCAGAGAACCCGGAATAACCGATCTTATAATTTCATGTAACAACACTGGAAATCAACACAATAACAACAATGAATACAACACACACAATTCGTTGCGGTGCATAGCCTGATCCCACCGTATACACATAATCTTCCCTTATTTCTCCATATCAATATCAAAATCACATATAAAATTCGTTGCGGTGCGCAACCTGATCCCATCATGTCATCATAATAAATATCATAATCCTGTCTTATTTTACCATGTCACAATTTATCAATATCAGGCATAACGTGTACAACCATTGCGGTGCGTAACCCGATCCCACCATATAAATATGAAAATCCTCCCTATTCCACCATATGACAACCATTGCGGCGTGCAACCCGATCCATAAACAAATTTAATAAAAGTAATCAATCCAACAACTCAATTCACAAGAATCTCTAGGATTAAAGAATATGAAAGCAAAACAATAAAGGAACCACATACTAATCAAATGAATGCTACAAGTAATACAAGAGCAACAAAACAAGCCAAGTATGTAACAATTAAAGTGTACAAGTAAGAAAATTAAGGCAAGTAACAATTAATCATGGAGTCATAGAAGGAACGAACATTTCAATACAAGAATAATTAATAACAAGTAACAAGTTACGGCATAGAAAGCAATTAAAGCATGTAACAATTAAGACATGGAATAAGATAATTCATAAAATACGAGAAGGCATGGAAACAATTATTTTGATGGTGTATATACACTCGTCACCTAACATATACGCTGTTACACACGTAATTCACATAACATATAGTTTAAGGGTCCCTAATTCCCTCAAATCAAGGTTAGACCCAACACTTATCTCGCTCCGCAAGGAAATCAAAGTTTAACTGGGGCCTTTCCTCTAAATTCGCCTCCAAACCAATCAAATCTAACCAAAATTGACATAATATCAACAAACAATGCTAGAAAAATCAATTAGAATAGATATAGCTAAGTTCTTTAAACTTTCCCCTAAAAACTCAACAAAAGTCCACCTGGGGCCCTCCCAGTCAAAATCCGGGTCCAATGGTAGTTTCTGACTACCCATGACCCCACGAGTTTGTATATGTGATTAGTTTCAAAATTCGAGTCAAAATCGACTCTAAAAACTCAATTTCTTATTTTTTTAAAAACTTGACAAAGTTTCACAAAATTTCACTTTGATTCACATGATTTTGATGTTAAAATCTAAGATAAGTTGATGGAATATGATTAGAAATGGATTAGAATCACTCACCCAAAGTTTATAGATGAAATTCCCTCTTCAAAATTGCCTTCTACCGAGCCTAGGGTTCTAAAATATAAAAATGCGGCTGAAAATCCCGTCCCTCAGCCATTTTTCCAGGCGCAAATGTCGCAAATGCGACCGCGGGTTCGCAAATGCGAACCCCGCAAATGTGAAGAAGTTATCGCAAATGTGAACTCCCCACATCTCTGCTGTCATCGCATTTGTGATGATGTGTTCGCAATTGAAAATATGGACAGGTCGCAAAAGCGATCAAATGATCGCAAATCTGATCCCTGCTATTCCCAGGCCATCTTCGCAATTGCAAACAAAATGTTCGCAAATGCAATCATCACAAACTTGGCCATTTGTCGAAAATGCGACCTCTGATCTCGCATTTGCGAGACCTCCACACCAGGTCACACCAGCAACTACCAAACTCTCCGAAACGCGTCCGAAACTCACCCGAACCCTCAAGGCTCCAAACCAAACATCCACACAAGTATAACAACATCGTACAAACTTGCGCGCACGATCAAAACACCAAAATAGCACCTAGAACTACAGATCGGACATCAAAATGCATGTAAATTTTAAAGAAACTCAAGAACATGCAAATTTACAGCCGGACGTCCGAATCACGTCAAATTAACTCCGTTTTGCATCATATTTTGCAGACAAGTCATAAATGGTGAAATGAACCTATTCCAAGTTCCGAAACTTAAATCCAAGCCCGGTAGTAACAAAGTCAACCTACGGTCCAACTTAGGAATTCTTTTAGTCTTCAAATTACTAGTTTTCAACAAACCACATTAAATCAAGTTAGGGAGTTTCGAATCCGATTTTGGGCATATGCCCAAGTCCCAAACAACAATACGGACCTACACGGACCATCAAAATACATATCCGGGTCCGTTTACATAAAATATTGACCGTAGTAAACTTAAATAAGTTTAAAGGCAAAATTTCACGTTTTCTTAGATTTATCACATAAAAACTTTCCGGAACAAGACACGGACTGCGCACACAATTTGAGAAACACTAAACGGAGCTAGTCTAGGTCTTGAAACACAGAAATGAAGGCTAAAACTCAAAATGACCTATCGGGTCATCACATTCTCCATCTCTAAAACAAACGTTGAACTGGTGAAAATGTGTGGATATTTACTCCGCATGCCGAACTCGGACTCCTAGGTGGCTGACTCGATCGACTGACCTCTCCACTGTACTCTAACTAAAGGATAACTCTTAAACCTCAACTTCCGGACCTGCCGGGCTAGAATGGACACGGGCTCCTCCTTATAAGTCAAATCCTTGTCTAATTGGACTAAGCTGAAATCTAACACATGGGATGGATCACCGTGATACTTCCAGAGTGTGGACACATGGAACACCGGATGGACTGCTGATAAACTAAGTGGCAATGCAAGTCTATAGGCCACCTCACCCACTCTTTCAAGAATCTCAAAGGGTCCGATATACCCAGGGCTCAACTTGCCCTTCTTTCTGAACCTTATCACACCCTTCATGGGGGAAACCCGGAGCAATACTGTAAGGCCCCGTAAATTTCCATCAAGTAATTTAAGGTTCTGTAGTGCCTATGTAGGCTAATGTATTGTATTTTCGGACTTTTTGGGTTGAACAGTGCGTTAGAGAGTTGAATCATTTCGACCTCGCGTCACCCAGCTCCTAGCACGCTAAACCGTGCTATGTCCCTCTCAAAGCCTAGTCAGTAGCGTGCTGGATAGTGCTATATCCCTCGCGAAGCCTGGTCTGTAGCGCGCTAGACCGTGCTATATCCTTCGCGAATCCTGGTCTGTAGTGCGCTAGACCGTACTATATCCCTCGTGAAGCCTAGTCTGTAACTCACTACAGAGCTCGCAAAGCCTGGTCTGTAGCTCCCTGCAGAGCTTGCCTAGCCTGGTCTGTAGCGCGATCCAGAATTCGAAGGGTCCATTCTTCTATTTTTATAACCTGACCCTATTTTGATTAAAAGTCCTCGCGGCTCGTTTTGAAGGCAAAAATCTAGCATTTTAGAGAGAAGAGGGGAGTGTTCTAGAGAGAGAGAAGGAAGCCCCAAATGATTTGTTCATCAATATCTTGTCCAAGCTTTGAAATTCAACAAGTAATCTCCCAAGATTTTCACCCAAGAGGTAAGGTTCTAACCCTAGTCTTCAATTTCGAGTTTGGGTAGAAGATGTGTAATTGAGAGTATGATTCTTGGGTATGAGAGTTGTTATTTATGCATGCATATAGGTATGAGGATGGTGGGGATGTAATTGAACTAGTATGTGTAAACTTTTGGTATTGAATTTGTTATGGAGTGAAGGAAATCTTGTAGAAGAACCTTGTAATCAAATTCGCACACCTAGTGTTTGATATAATGCTCAAATGAGCTGAAACCATGAATATTTTCCTAATTTATGTTCAATTTTGTTATGTCTCAAAATAGATTGAAGTTGCTAGGATTTTCGGAACATTATAGTAATTTAAGGAAATCTCAAAGCGAGGTATGTTGGCTAAACTATTCTCTTAGAATCGAATTCCATAATGTTCCCGTAAGTTTCAAGTATAGTTGGCTCAAGTTCCTAATTTCTATGTTCCGAGTTATTCCTAATAAATTATATTAACTCGAGTAAGCAAAGTGTCGAAAGATGTATGTATTCAAAATGCGTTCTATTACTCCTATCACATTATGTTATCCTTCGGTAATGTGTCCAAGAATGATATGTGTATTAAAATGTTATGGCTTTGGGCCGTGTTTGATGACAAATTGTGGGAAAAAACCTCGATGCACTTAAGACTCTTAATTGCTCATATGTGTACCTAAAGTCTTGATTTGAAATGCCTTGTTGTTGATAATCTACAAAGATGCTGGAAAGTGAAAGAAGTGGGTTGAAGATGTAAAGTTTGGCCACTGTACCGATAATGAAAGTTATACTTGTGTCTAATAGTGCCAATAAAATAAAATGATGTGAGAAAGGTTATGAAATTAACCTTGGTTCAACTGTTCCTAATGACCTCGAAAATAGATTTGCCTAAAAGCTTATGTCCTCAAGTCGTGCCCCAATGTGGCTGTTTTAACTAATGCTATGCTTTGTGAGTATTTCAATATGTTTTAAGCTTTTACATATTCATGAGTTAAAATTGTGTATTGCCCTTTTGGGTAAAAGTATTTCAAGAATAAATGGTGTGTCACTCATTTATGATTTTAACTTGTGATACGATTGTTAATCATCTTGCTCCATTATTAAAGGAAACTATTGTGTTTAAAGAATTCATTACTAGTGAACTTAAAGTTGTGATTTTCGGAATATTCCATATGTTGATGTTTATGATGATTCTCCTTGAAAGTAAAGAAATAAAAGTGTGGAATATGAATCACGGCCATTGTGCCATGAAAGAAAAATATATGTATGGCCAAGAGAGGCAATAAAATAATAATGTTGTAAGTGGTTGAAAGTACCAATAAGACTATATACGGTATGAAAGGTTATGTGGTAAACGCATTTGTATTGTTGTTTCCTTTCTATGAAAATCAAAAAATGTGTTTTTTAGGAGTATCGTCAGTCACCGAGGAATGGTCGGTTAAAATAACCTAACCCCGAAACTACACGTGCTGATGTAGGAGTGCATTGTGATTATTCCCCTTATTTGGGATGAAATTGATGTGATGAGAATATTCCCCTTAATTGAGATGAGATGATTGCTAGCAGAGGGTGATGTCGATCCACACAATATTGTGGTGAGACGGCCTAGCCGATCGGGTCGTGATCGGACGCCATGCCGCACACATGGTGGTGATGGTACTTGAGATTATGACTGAGATAATCATTTTGATTGTGGTTGATGTCCTCAGATGAGACGGATTAGCCGATCGGGCCATGATCAGACTACGTGCTAAATTCACGGTGGTATATCGGTACTAAAGATCTCCCAACGAAAAATAATATTATCTTTGTCTTTTGGAAATTATTATGTTTTAACTTGGCATTTGGATATCATTGATTGTTGTTTCCATGTTTTTTCCTTTCTTACATTGGCATTATATTTTGAAAGAGGACATTTAACTTTACATGCTAGTACTATTTCATATGTACTAACGACCCTTTTGCCAAGGCGCTGCATCTTCAATGGATGCAGGTGGTTTATCAGCGGGCAACTTTGGTCCTCGTTAGCAGTTACTCCCTTTTCAGTAGGTTTTGGTGAGCCCTACTCTATTCTGGGCCTGATGTCATTTCATGTTGTACATTATGTTTTGAGGTATAATCGGGGCCTTATTGCCGGCACTTTCATATTACTCTTTTATTGTACTTATAGGCTTCGTAGACAGATTGTGGGTGGTTTTTGATGTTGCGAATTGAACTAGAAGTGTTGGTATTTGGCAAACATATTTTTTCATTATATCTATAAGCTCGCAATATTTTGGAAATAGTAAATGAATTTCTTTTGCGAAATGGGAAAAGAATAGGGAACATTTCACTCTCCTCATATATATCTCTTGATATAGATTTTATATTATTCATGGGTGAGATTGAATGGAAGGCATCCAGTAGGCTTACCCGACCAAGTTATCTTGGTTGAGCACCGGTCGTGCTCCCCGAGGTCGGGGCCTGACAAGCTTGGTATGAGTCTAAGACTTTAAACTTTCCTAGGATGTATCAGAGCAGTGTCTAGTAGAGTCTTTCTTACCGATGTGTTGTTGACCACATCTATAATTAGGAGGCTACTTGGTACTCCAGATCGTGCGATAGAGCTCAAGAAAGGAAGCTAATTTCCTTGTCATGTCTCATTTTCCATATGAGTAACCCACGGGTTTGAGGCTACAAGTAAGAAATAAAAGAACCAATTGCTAGGGGAAGTGTCCCTGTTCCTATTAATGTCACCACACCATCGGATCATGTGGTGACAGTACCTAAAAAATGAAAGAGGATTGTTTGTACCAATAAGACGGAGTGTTTGATTTGTAAGAAGCGCCACTTGGGGACGTGTTGGATGAATCTTGAAATATGTTATGGTTGTGTAAAGAGGGGGCACAAGAAGAACAAATGCCCTAGGTTGGGTACACCTAGCCTGGTCTGCCCGATATGCGAGCGAGAACATTTTGCGTTGTGTTGTGAGTATGCTCAGGAGTGTGTTAGGGGTGGAAGGCTTGGGAAATTCCAAAGGCCTCCACAACAAACCGGTATAGAGATTGTTACTCCCTCCATGAAGTCTTGGAGGAAGGATAGGGGAATGTTTTTGATGTATGCAAAAAGGGTAAATATCAGGTTAGTGGAGCGACTTATTTTAGTAGACCTCATCCCCGTTGCGTGAAGTGTAGGAGATATCATTCGGGGGTATGTCACTATGGTACCAAGGTATGTTATGGATGTGGAGTCGAGGGGCATCAGTTAAGGTACTGCCCTATCAACCTAAAATCACTAAGTAATTCACTCCTTAGTACATCATTATGAACACCACATAATTTTCCTGGTTGTATATGAACATCCATATTGAAGAGCCTTCAAAAACATGTTCTGAACAAGACGCTGAATCACAAAACATTGCATGTATTTACTTTCTGAACGAGACGCATTATTCGTGAAGCCACTCTATCACAAATTCTCTTATTTACAACCTCTTGTAGAATTGAGCTCTATAATTATTTCCTTGAATTGAGTTATAACCCTAGGCTAATACTTCCCACTTGCTTCCCTAAATTCTCAACAAGGGACTATACCTGATGAATTTCTTAAAGAACCTTTTGATTCAAATGGATAACACCTACTCACTTGTACCTATGCACGCACCATCGTAATATTTACCTACGTGGTATCAAATCTAATGTAAAGAATCCTAGTGTTGACATCCTTCTTCAGCCACTCTTTCTCTCTCCAGTGTATGTGGATCCTATAGTTGGTACCGTCACTTTAATCCATTGTGAATATTATCATTAATCCTTTCACTGTCTAGTAGCATGAGAGCATATCTCAACACCTATCATATGTATACCTGTCAATTGAAAGGGGCCACTTATTCGCATAAAGTTTTTGAGATATTTGATATTTTCACAAATTCGTCACTGGAAGATCTTTTTGTTCGCCCATCTCAGTATGACTTTCATGTCCACCTAGATCCTGCCTCAGTGAGTAACTCACTTTGTTCCTAGTATTGTAGTTGCCCATGAAGTGGCCTGGTATTGCAACTTGAGAGTTATTATGGCAAAAATATGTCTAGCTCATAGCAAAGTGTTCATTCTCTCTAACCAATACATGATTTCATCCCAACATTAAGATGTCCTAGCTATATAGTTTCACTTGTGTGTGGTTGAAAGTTAAGCAGCCTTACCACGACTTTTCCCTCCCTACTTCAAGTGGATGTTTCAGATTCTGGCACATATGATGAGCATATTCATTTGAAAGACAAATTTGTCGTATCTCTAGTCCTCTCATATATGATCAACTATTAGGAAGGGTTAAGTTGTCAGAATGATAATAATTTTACAAGTGTTCAACTTCTTTTTCAACCTCATGGGCTTATGGCATATCTATTCCTTGTGTCAGTTAATGTTAAGAGTGTAATGCAACTTCGTGTATTTTGAAACCCATATCATATTCAGGGTGCCAGAATATTCTCATTTCGAGTTAAACATATTTTCCTTACACTCTAGGAGATGACTGGTGTCACGTACTTGGCTATTTCTCCTTGAGGCTTACTATTTCCGAACAAGGCACATATGGAATGAAACAATTGTTGATGTCCTTTTAATAACTCATAGTCTTCCAAGAATAACTGATGCTAATGTCTTTGCCCTCCAGATCATGCCCCCCATATATCACATGTCTAAAATGTCTCACTTCTTTTACATCTTAAGATCATGTACATGGTTCCCACTTTATCAATGCCTACTAGGCAACTTTATGTCTCATTTGTCGAATCGATAATATCATCACAATGATTAATCATATCAGCACTATTGGTAATAACCTTCATATCTCTTAGGATATAACCTCCTGAAATGCCCTGCTCAGCACCTTGATGGATTCTTGAATAATTTTAGCTCAAACTCGAAACCTCGTTGTTCCTATTTATAGTAAACCTATGGGGATTGAAGGTTCAAACATGTCAAAGAACAAACATCATCCTATGATCAAACATATTGGGCAGGAAATTTTATGGTCATATTCATGCTTGCACATCTTAGAGTAATTGTTGAAGGTCGCCAAGTAGTTTGGTGTTCGCAATAGAGATTTAGAGTTGAAGAAAGTAAACAGGTTATTCTCAGGATTTTCTCCATGAAGATATTATGTGAATTGCTAATAAATGTAAAGTATGTGTAGTCACATTAGGCCTTATGAAATCTTGAAGGAAATATGCCGAAATATGAGTATCATGTTTCCCCATCATTGTCCTCCATGTACCCGGTGTTTCATGTGTCTATGTCTAAGAAGGTAGTTGGAATTCCTTTGTCTACCATTCCGGTGAAAGCTAGTGAAGATGAAGTTAGTGGATAATTAGACTATGAGAGGTAGTTAATTTTTATCCTTGTTAGATAAGTCCGAAAGTTGAGATTACCTCCATCGCGTGTTATGGCGAAGTCTGTGAGTCGAGGAGGCCACCTCGAAGGCCGAAAGTGTTAAGGAAAGAAAATGTTCTCACTTGATTTTATAGTCAAATGATTGTGGATCTAAAGGTACTTTCTATGTATTATGATTTAAATATGTGCATCTCTTGTTCAGATATCACTTTTGATAATATAATGCATGTAATATTGAGATTAGTGCTGCTGATATATATATTGTGATGCTTTGTCAAGTTGTGGATGTGTTGTTAGGAGTGGTTTTGGTGATACTCTAGCAGGTGGATATGCCCAATTACAGGTGAGAGAAGAGATGTTTTATGTTAGGTATTTGGGGCGGACTCTACTCCTCATTTGAGGACGAATGATCCTAAGTGGGCGGAGTATGTAAGGCCCCATAAATTTCCGACAAGTAATTTATGGTTCTGTGGTGCCTATGTAGGCTAATGTATTGTACTTTTGCACTTTTTGAGTTGAACAATGCGTTGGGGAGTCAAATCATTTTGGCCTCGCATTGCCCAGCTCCTAGCATGCTAGACCAGGCAATATCCCTCGGGAAGTATGGTCTGTAGTACGCTAGACCGTGCTATATCCCTCGCGAAGCCTAGTCTGTAGCTCGTTGCAGAGCTTGCCTAGCCTGGTCTGTAGCGCGATCCGGAATTCGGAGGGTCCATTCTTCTATTTTTATAACCCGATCCTACTTTGATTAAAAGCCCTTGGGGCTCCTTTTGAAGGCAAAACTCTGACATTTTAGAGAGAAGATGGGAGTATTCTAGAGAGAGATAAGGAAGCCCCAAGTGCTTTGTTCATCAAGATCTTGTCCAAGCTTTGAAATTCAACAAGAAATCTCACAAGATTTTCACCCAAGAGGTAAGGTTCTAACCCTAGTCTTCAATTTCGAGTTTGGGTAGAAGATGGGTAATTGGGAGTATGATTCTTGGGTATGAGAGTTGTTATTTATGCATGCATATAGGTATGAGGATGGTGGGGACGTAATTGAACTAGTATGAGTAAACTTTTGGTATTGAATTTGTTATGGAGTGAAGGAAATCTTGTAGAAGAACCTTGTAATCAAATTCGCACACCTAGTATTTGATATAATGCCCAAATGAACTGAAACCATGAATATCTTCCTAATTTGTGTTCAATTTTGTTATGTCTCAAAATAGATTGAAGTTGCTAGGATTTTCGTAACATTATAGTAATTTAAGGAAATCTCAAAGTGAGGTATATTGGCTAAACTATTCTCTTAGAATCGAATTCCATAATGTTCCCGTAAGTTTCAAGTATAGTTGGCTCAAGTTCCTAATTTCTATATTCTGAGTTATTCCTAATAAATTAGATTATACCGAGTAAGCAAAATGTCGAAAGATGTTCGTATTCAAAATGTGTTCCAATTAATTCTATCACATTATATTATCCATAGGGAATGTGTCCAAGAATGATATGTGTATTAAAATGTTATGGCTTTGAGTCGTGTTTCAAATGAAAGTTATGATGCCAAATTGTGGTAGAAAAACTCGATGTTATTAAGACTCTTAATTGCTCATATGTGTACCTAAAGTCTTGATTTGAAATGGCTTGTTGTTGATAATCTACAAAGATGCTGGAAAGTGAAAGAAGTGGGTTGAAGATGTAAAGTTTGGCCACCGTACCGATAATGAAAGTTATACTTGTGGCTAATAGTGCCAATGAAATGAAGTGATGTGAGAAAGGTTATGAAATTAGCCTTGGTTCAACTGTTCCAAATGGACCTCGAAATAAGATTTTCCTAAAAGCTTATGTCTTCAAGTCGTGCCCCAATGTGGCTGTTTTAACTAATGCTATGCTTTGTAAGTATTTCAATGTGTTTTAATCTTTTACATATTCATGAGTTGAAATTGTGTATTGCCCTTTTAGGGAAAAGTATTTCAAGAATAAGTGGTGTGTCACCCGTTTATTATTTTAACTTATGCTTCGATTGCTAATCATCTTGCTCCATTCTTTCGAAAGGAAACTATTGTGTTTAAAGCCTTCATTACTAATGAACTTAAAGTTGTGATTTCCGGAATATTCCATATGTTGATGCTTATGATGATGCTCCTTGAAAGTAAAGAAAAAGTGTGGAATATGAAATACGGCCATTGTGCCATGAAATAAGAATATATGTATGGCCAAGAGAGCCAATAAAATAATGATGTTGTAAATGGTTGAAAGTACCAATGAGGCTTTATACAGTATGAAAGGTTATAAGGTAAGTGCATTTGTATTGCTGTTTCCTTTGTATGAAATCAAAAATGTGTTTTTTGGGAGTATCGTTAGTCACCGAGGAAGGGTAGGTTAAAACAACCTAACCCCGAAACTATACGTGTCGGTGTAGGAGTGCATTGTGATTATTTCCCTTATTTTGGATGAGATTGATATGATGAGAATATTACCCTTAATTGGGATGAGATGATTGCTAGCAGAGGGTGATGTCGATCCATACGACATTGTGGTGAGACCGCCTAGCCGATCGGGGTCGTGATCGGATACCATGCCGCACACATGGTGGTGATTGTACTTGAGAGTGTGATTGAGATAATGATTGTGATTGTGGTTGATGTCTTCGGATGAGACGGCTTAGCCGATCGGTCCATGATCGGACTCCGTGCTAAATTCACGATGGTATATCGGTACTAAAGATCTCCCAACCAAAAATAATATTATCTTTGTATTTCGAAAATTATTATGTTTTAACTTAGCATTTGGATATCATTGATTGTTGATTGTTATTTCCATGGTTTTCCCTTTCTTACATTGGCATTCTATTTTGAAAGAGGACAGTTAGCTTTACATACTAGTACTATTCAATATGTACTAACGTCCCTTTTGCCGGGGATGTTGCATCTTCAATGGATGCAGGTGGTTCATCGGCGGGCAGCTTTGGTCCTCGTTAGGAGTTAGTCCCTTTTCAGCAGGTTTTGGTGAGCCCTACTCTATTTCGGACCTGATGTCATTTGATGTTGTACATTGTGTTTTGAGGTATAGCCGGGGCCTTGTTGCCGGCACTTCCATACTACTCTTCTGTTGTACTTAGAGGCTCCGTAGACAGGTTGTGGGTGGTTTTTGATGTTGGGAATTGAACTAGAAGTATTGGTATTTGGCAAACATGTTTTTTTTATTATATCTATAAACTCGCAATATTTTGGAAATCATAAATGAATTTCTTTTGAGAAATGGGAAAAGAATGGGGAACATTTCACTCTCCTCATGTATATCTCTTGATATTGATTGTATATTGTTCATGTGTAAGATTGGATAGAAGGCATCAAGTAGGCTTGCTCGATCGGGTTATCTCGGTTGAGCGCCGGTCGCGCTCCACGAGGTCGGGGCATGACAAATACCCTCTCTCCAACCATGAATGCAATATCACAAATGTTATAGTTGGCATAACTCTTCTGCCAAGACTGAGCTGTGCGAAGTCGATCTTGAATCATCTTGACCTTTTCCAAGGCATTCTGAACAAAATCGGTACCCAACAACCGAGCCTCTCCCGGCTCAAACCGACCAATTGATGAACGACACCACCTCCCGTACAATGCCTCATAGAGAGCCATTTGAATACTCAACTGGTAGTTGTTGTTGTAGGAAAACTCCGTAAGCGGGTAGAACTGATCCCAAGAACCCCCAAAATCTATAATGCAAACGCGAAACCTATCCTCCAATATCTGAATGGTGCGCTCGGACTGCCTGTTTGTCTGGGGATGAAAAATTGTACTCAACTCAAATCATGTGCCTAACTCACACTGTACGACCCTCCTAAAGTGCAAGGTGAACTACGTACCTCTATCAGAAATGATGGACACGGGCACACCGTGAAGACGGACGATCTCGCAAATATAGATCTTAGCTATCTGCTCTGAAGTATAGGTAACTGCCACTGGAATAAAATGTGCTGACTTTGTCAACCTGTCCATAATGACCCATACCGCGTTGAACTTCTTCTGAGTCTATGGGAGCCCAAAAACAAAATCCATGTAATACGCTCCCACTTCCACTTAGGAATCTCCAGCCTCTGAAGTAAACCACCAGGCCTCTGATGCTCGTACTTTACTTGCTGATAATGCAGACACCGATCTACATATGCAACTATATCTTTCTTCATCATCCTCCACCAATAATGTTTGCACAAGTCCTGGTACATCTTGGCGGCACCTGGATGAATAGAATACCAAGAATTGTGGGCCTCCTCAAGAATCAACTCATGAAGCCCATCCACATTGGACACACAAATCCGACCCTGCATACACAAAACCCTATCATCTTCAACAGTAACCTGCTTGGTACCACTGTGCCGCATCGTGTCCCTAAGGACAAGCAAATGAGGGTCGTCATACTAACTCTCTATGATGCACTCATACAAAGAAGACCGAGAGATCGTGCAAGCTAGAACATGACTGGGCTCCGAAACATCTAACCTCATGAACTGATTGGTCAAATCCTGAACATCAAAAGGAAGCGGCCTCTCTCCAACTAGAATATATGCAAGGCTACCCATATTCACAACCCTCCTACTCAAGGCATCAGCCACAACGTTAGCCTTCTCGAGATGATACAAAATGGTGATATCATAGTCTTTCAATAAATCCAACCACCTTCTATGCCTCAACTTGAGATCCTTTTGCTTGAACAAATACTGTAGACTTTGATGATCCGTGAACACTTCTCACGACACACCGTAGAGATAGTGCCTCCAAATTTTCAGCGCATAAATAATGGCTGCCAACTCTAAATCATGAACATGGTAATGTTTCTCATGAACCTTCAACTGCCGTGATGCGAAGGCAATCACCCTGCCATCCTACATCAATACTGAATTGAGCCCAATACAAAATGCATCACAATACACTGTGTAGGATCATGAACCAGTAGGCAACACTAACACTGGCACTGTATTCAAAGCAGTCTTGAGCTTCTGAAAGCTCAACTCACACTCATCCGACCATGGAGCACCCTTCCAGGTTAATCTAGTCAATGGGGCTGCTATGGATGAAAACCCCTACATGAACCGACGATAATAGCTCGCGAAACCCAGGAAACTCTGAATCTCTGTAGCTGAAGTAGGTCTAGGCCAGTTCTGAACTGCCTCAATCTTCTTAGGATCCACTTTTGTGCCCTCTGCCGATACAATATGCCCTAAAAAGGCAACTGGGTCTAACCAAAACTCACATTTTGAAAACTTGGCATATAACTGACTATCTCTCAAAGTCTAAAGTACAATCCGAATATGCTGCTCATGCTCTTCTCGACGACGGGAGTAGATCAAGATATCATCAATGAATACAATCACAAAAGAATCCAAATAGGACTTGAACACCCGGTCCATCAAATCCATAAATGCTGCCGGGGAATTTGTCAACCGGAATGACATCACTAGGAACTCATAATGCCCATACCGAGTCCAAAAGGCCGTCTTAGGGACATCCGATGCCCTAATGATCAACTGATGGTAGCCAGACCTCAAATCAATCTTCAAAAACACCTTGGCTCCTTGAAGCTGATCAAATAAGTTATCAATCCTCGGCAACATAGACTTGTTCTTGATAGTGACTTTGTTCAACTACCGATAGTCTATAAACATCCTCATCGACCCATCTTTCTTCTTCACGAACAACACGGGCGCACCCCAGGGTGAGACACTAGGTTTAGTGAATCTCTAATCAAGAAAATCTTGCAACTGCTCCTTCAATTCCTTCAACTCCGGCGGGGCCATACGGAATGGTGGAATAAAAATGGGCTGAGTGCCTGGAGCCAAGTCAATACATAAGTCAATATCCCTGTTGGGTGGCATCCCTGACAGATCTACAGGAAACACCTCTAGAAAGTCATGCACAACTCATACTAAATCCATGGACGTAACCTCTGCACTCGAATCACGAACATAGGCCAAATATGCCAGACATCCCTTCTCGATCGTACGCCGAGCCTTCACATAAGAAATAACTATGCTGGAAGAATAGCCAAGAGTCCCTCTCTACTCTAATGAAGGCAACCCCGGCATGGCTAAGGTCACCATCTTGGCGTGACAATCCAATATAACATGATAAGGCGACAACCAATCCATGCCCAAAATAACATCAAAGTCTACCATATCAAGAAGCAGGAGATCTAAACGAGTCTTAAGACTCCCATTAGAAATTACACACGAGCGATGGACATAATCTCCAACAATAAAATCTTCCACAGGCGTGGACACATACACAGGAGCACTCAAAGAATCACGAGTTACAACTATATATGAAGCAAAATAGGATGACACGTAGGAATAAGTAGAGCCCAGATTAGATCTATTGCAAACAGGAATAATACACGTGATAACAATGTTAGATGACTTGGCCTCAGGTCGAGCTAAGAAAGCATAAAGTCGGGGTTGGGCCCTACCATTCTAACCTCCGTCTCTTAGATGGCCTCTAGCTGGCTGGTATCCACCTCTAATGGCCTAACCTCCACCTCTAACGACCTGACCTCTACCTATGGCTGCCTGACCTCTGCTTCTAGCTGGCTGAGCGGGGGGTGGAGCAACTGGTGTTGGGACCATGGAACGAGAACTCTATTGTGGCATGTGATAAGTGGGGATTTTGACTACTTATTAGCACATTTTAGCTTTTGTTTTAGTCCGAAAGTATTGAATTTTATTCCCGAAACTAATGAAATTATGCAAATTACAGGAATGTTGGAAGTTTGGTCTCCCAGCATGAAATCTGATGTTTCGAAGCAAAGGTAATAAAGGGCGCAAAAGCAAAGATGTGCGGTGTGTAGAATTAATTCTGCGGCCGTAGAAGAAATTGCGGATCGTAGAATTCCATATGCGGCCGCAACCCAAGCAGCAAAACCCAACAGACTTTTCAGCAATGTGCTGACCGCACATGAATTGTAAGGCCGCAAAACTGATCTTTCACTGACAAAGATTCAAAGTTCAGAGAATATGCAAGAAGACTAATTCATAAAGCCTTTTGAAGTGCAGACCGCACAAGAAATGTGCGGCCGCAGTCCAGAAATGTACGGCCGCGGAATCCTCCTTCCTGACAACTGAAGAAATCTGTGGACCACACATGGAATTGTGTGGCCATAGAATCTCCCGAGGGGCATTTTTATCCGCGATTTTTGGCCCTGTATAAATAGATGTGTTTCACAAAATTAGGTCAAGTTTAAACATTAAAAGCTGCTGCAGCCGTTTCTTTTTACTACTTTAGGAAGTTTTACATTATTTTGGTGCTTAAAAAATAGATTTCATCATTTTAATCTTTCATTATGGGTTTAATTAGATTTTCTTCTTTATTTGCTTCAAATCGCATTATGAGTAGCTAGATTTTTACTAGGGTTGTGATCTAACCTTAGTGTGTAAACCTTATGGGTGATTAATTTTATGCTTGTTTATGATTGAATGTTGATTATTTAGCTTAGTTCATGCTTCAATTTTAGAATTAATGATTGTAAACATTAATTCATGCCTATTTGACTTAGTATTTATTTGAGAAAGAGAGACCTAGTCTAAGATAACTTGGCTAACAAGGAATTGGGTTAATTGAGAGATTGATTAGCCTAATTAAAGGGTTCAAACTAGAGATAGTAAGAACCCGACTTGAGCTCATATCAATTATTTTATTTGATACCCATCTAGGCTTGAGAAAGCCAAATTAGGCAAAATCACTCTCTAACAGAGAGGTATTGAGTGAGTAATACAGAGCTGAGAGCTATAATATAACCCAATCAACAAAACAAGTATTAATGTATTTATCCCATTAGTAAAACACTTAGGTTTTGGTCACAACCCTAAGCCTTTAAACTATTTGGAAAAATATCAAAAACATTCATCTCTAGTTTATTTACATTAGCTTGCAATCATTAGAGTTATAGTAGAAGTAGAAATCAAAACTCTGTTGTGGAAGTGCAATTTAGGTAGTCCATTCACTTGCTTCAAATATTTACTCCTATTACCCCTTATAACTCCCAGTGGATTCGATCCTGACTCATAGTTGGTTAATTATTATTGTATACGACTGTATCATATCTCTTATTGAGGTGTGTTGTGGACGTTATCAATTTTTGGCGCTGTTGCCGGGGATCAAACCTGGGTCACCCACATGACTTGCAAGATTACTTACCACTATTTTATTTGATACCCATTTGGGCTTGAGAAAGCCAAATTGGGAAAAATCACTCTCTAATAGAGAGGTATTGAGTGAGTAACGTAGTGTTGAGAGCTATAATATACCCTAATCAACAAAATAAGCATTAACGTCTTTATCCCATTAGGCAAACACCTAGGTTATGGTCACAGTCCTAGGCCTTTATATTTGGAAAAACATCAAAAACATTCATCTCTATTTTATTTACCTTAGCTTGAAATCATTAGAGTTATAGTAGAAGTAGAAATCAAAACTCTATTGTGGAAGTGCAATTTAGGTAGTCCATTAACTTGCTTCAAATTTATACTCTTGGTGCCCTTATACCTCCCAGTGGATTCGACCCCGACTCATAGTAGGGTAATTATTATTGCGTATGACCGTATCACATCTCTTATTGAGGTGTGTTGTGGACATCATCAACATGCTGCTCAACAATCTCAAACAGAACCTTCTGATATGACTAGTACCTCCATACTGAAAACACCCATCATGATCCTGTGGCTGCTGAAGCTGAAGCTGACCCGAACGGGCCAAATAAACACGGTGATAGCTCTGGATCGGAGGCGCACTAATAAGAGCTGATGGTGCACTGTAGGTTGGCTGCTGTCATGAGCCCAAATCCATTAGTTGTGATGGCACCTAACCCAACCCGCTAGGTAAGACAATTAATCTCTAACCAATTCCAATAACAATTAATAAAGCGATTAAGTAAAGAAATATTTGAATCTTATACATTCCGCAAGAACTGGTAGCATAAATCATGAGCTTCTAAGAATAGAGTTTACAAATAGGAAATGAAGTAAATACATAGTCTATTTGAAAAGTACATAAGCAGAGTTTTATAGATCTAAGCTACCACGAACAAGAGGCAGCTACAACCGGGATGCGAGTACATCTTCAATCCAGCTCCCATCGAACACATCAACATCAGTAACCAACATCTGCACGCAAGGTGTGCAAGTGTAGTATGAGTACAACAGACCCCATGTACTCAATAAGTAACAAACCTAACCTTAGGTTGAAAGTAGTGACGAGCTAACAAAAAGGTCGGGTCCAACACTAATATTCCACAACAGTTCATAACAACATAGTATAAGTAATAAAAGAATATCTCAGAAATAAAAGGCTCAGTTTGTTCACAGTTCCAAAGCAAAATAGGCATTTATTTTCAAGTATCTCAGTGAAAATCCAAAATCTTTTACCGAAAAAGTCAAAGTACGAGTAAGTTTGAAAACTGTGGTTTTTCCCAAAACTCTTTTCAACAAATAGTAAGATGTTTTGTTTTCAGATAGCATGAGGAAAGTACTTCTCTATGCCCATATGTCAAGATATAGGTAAAATCATAAATGTTCCCAAAACCGGGTAGCAAAAGAAAATGCACTTCTATGCATGTATCTCAAGTACGCATGTCAAATGCAATGCATCTCGATGATGAACTCATGTAGTCACACTCTCAAAGTACTCAATCTCACTGTCTCGCATTCTCTCTCACTATGCTCAGGACACTCAATAACTCAGCATTGCACAATACCCATTGCGGCGTGCAGCCCGATCCATGTATGACCATAAGGCTTGTTGCGGTATGCAACCCGATCCACATATATATAGTCGATTGTGCTCACAGGGGTGTGCAGACTCCAGAGGGGCTCCTTCAGCCCAAACGCTATATTGATAAGGCATGCAACCTGATCCAATATTTGTTGCGGCGTGCAACTCGATCCAATATAATATATATAGCCCGAAGGCTTGTTTCCGCATGCAACCCAATCCAATAATATATATATAGCCCGAAGGCTTGTTGCGGTGTGCAAACCGATCCAATAATATAATCAATATAATATGTTGTGCGCGTGCAGTCTGATCCCAAAATGTCACTTACTCAGGCCCTCGGCCTCACTCGGTCATCAATCTCTCCAATCTCACTCACGGGCTCACAATGTCATGAACCTAGCCCGATATCAATGATATGATGTATCAATAAATAACAACTGAGACTGAGATATGATATGAATGCATGAATATGACTAAGTATAATATATCAATGAAATCAGTGAGATGATAGCAAGAAACGACCACTATGGGTCCAAGCAGTATCAGTATAATGCCTAAACATGATATCTAGCATGATTGGCAGCTTAACATCACATGGTGAAAACACGGATATCAACAAAGTAGGGCCACTATACAGTGCCATGGAAACAACGGAGTCACAATTCACAGGGTGCACTCCCACACGCCCATCACCTAGCATGTGCGTCACCTCAATATCAATCACATAACACGTATTTCGGGGTTTTATACCCTCAACACTAAGATTCAAAGAGTTACTTACCTCGAACAAGCCAATCCCAATACCGAGCAAGCTAAGCAATGCTCCAAAATGCCATCCCACGTGTTCTGACCTCATAACGGCTCGAAACTAACCAAAAATAACTCAAATACATCAAACAATGCTAAAGGAACCAATCCCGATCAAAAAAGATCAAATCTTGAATCAAAAGCCCAAAATTGGCCAAATCCCCAACCCGGGCCTGCACCTCGGAACCCGACAAAATTTACAAAACACGAAAGCCCATACATTTACGAGTCTAACCATACCAAATTTATCAAAATCCGACACCATTGGGTCATCCAAATTCACAAAATCCTCTCTCAAATTCTCAAGCCCTAAACCCTCAAATTGCACTTCAAAATCTCACTAATTAGGTGGGAAAATCAGTGGGGAAACAAGTTTTATGATCCAAAACGTGTACAAGAAGCTTACCTCAATAATCACCTCAAAAATCTTCTCCAAAATCGCCTTAGTCCGAGTCCAAAATATTGAAATAACACTAATATCGCGAACCCTTGCTTATAAAACCTTCTGCCCAGATTTTTTGCATCTGCGTGCCTATTGTCGCACCTGTGACGCTGCATCTACGGTGAAAATGCCGCTTCTGCGGAAGTCACTTGCACCTCCAATTCCCGCACCTGTGCTCCAGGTTCCGCACCTGCGAACACGCATCTGCGGCCCTGGCCTCGCTTCTGTGGAGTCAATCTCTCCTGGCTGCCCCCACATGCGCGTCCACTTGTCCGTATCTGTGCTACCGCAGGTGCGAGAATTTCTTTGCACCTGTGACCCATGTCCTCCATGGCCTGCTACGCTTCTGCGGCCAATTGTCCGCATCTGCGGACTCGCATCTGCGCCCACTCTTCTGCAGATGCGGAAACACCAGAACCAGAAATCTTAGCAAAATTCCAAAATGCAATGAAATGATCCGAACCTCGTCCGAAACACACCTGAGCCTCTCTGGACCCCGTCCGAATATACAAACAAGTTCCATAACATGATACGGACCTAATAGAGGCCTCAAAACACACATAACAACATCACAACGATGAATCACACCACAAATCGAAATCTATGAACTTTGAAACTTCAAACTTCCACAACCGATGCCGAAACCTATCAAATCACATCCCATTGACCTCAAATTTTGCACACAAGTCACATTTGACATTACAGACCTTCTCCAACTTCCGGAATCAGAAATCCGACCCCAATATCAAAACGTCCACTCCCGGTCAACTTTCCAAATTTCAACTTTCGACATTTCGAGCCAAATTCAACCACGGACCTCCAAATCACAATCTGGATGCGCTCCTAAATCCAAAATCACCCTACAGAGCTAACAGATCCATCAAATTCCCAATCCGAGTTCAAATGCTAAAAGTCAAACTTGGTCAACTCTTTTAAATTTAAAGCTCCCTAGTTGAGAATCATTCTTCCAAATCAGTCCCGAATAACCTGAAAACTAAACCGACGGTTCACACAAGTCAAAATACATCATGCGGGGCTACTCACGCCTGTAAACTAACGAGCGAAGTGCAAATGCTCAAAATGACCGGTCGGTTGTTACATCCCCCCCCTCCCACTTAAACATACGTTCGTCCTAACTTGTCCAGAATAGTTCTCAAAGCCATCAAACCGTTGTATAACCTTGCCATACACATACCCGAGTGTGATCTCACGTGACCCTATCCCATATAGGCCCGACAACACAACATAACTGTAGTTATTAATTCAACCTAGCCCATAAACCTTAGAATCTAATTTCCAACATCCTCAATTTCTATAAGATCAAAATCTCACATCTACACACTGTATAAGTCTGAGCAAGCTGGATCAAGCCATATCTATAACCCAAGATGTAATCACATGATGTACCATATAACTCAAATACTCATAACGAAAATTTCAAATCACAGTAGCTGCTCAAAATAACCCAATACCGGTAATAAACCTCATATCAAACAAAGCCTCGCTCTAAAACCTTCGTAAACTATCGATGTTGAAAGAAACATGCAGAATTCATAACCATTCATCAGAGCAACAGGTCATGGAGCTCCCTCTCCTTTTACAAGAACTATAGCCAATTTCTAAGCCGACTTCCGATATTATCCTTCCAAATATACCACAATCAAATCCGATAGCATCCATTCTAGGTCCAATGACCTTATCTCATCCAACACGACCACTCTAGTGACATGACACGTATATACACTCTAAAGGCATAACCAGTGCAATCCGTGCACCAAATAGCAACATTCTAAATGTACTCAATCATGGAAAATGACTCAAACGAGAGAACAGTCCCGCAAGCTCATCAAGTACTACTACCACGAAATTCTTAAAACCCATCACACACTATAGAACCATAACACATGAATCTAACACAAAGGATCATATTTCCACATAATTCTGCTGTAATGAGCGGCCCTATCCAAATACTGGTCTATATGAAATACCCCAGCCACCATGCTCAAAATCAATAACCACGAGCTATCCGACATCAAGTACTCAAGCTGCATTACCATAACCACCAAGAAGCCAATGACATAATGCCACCCAAAACTCGAAAGGACATAACCAATATGGAATCAATCATGCAATACCCAACTACTCATCTCGCTCAAATTCCGCTATAAGACCACAACGGAACCGCACCATGTGTGCCTAAAACCAACGAATCACAATCCCCTCGTAGCATAGAAAAGTAACTCAACGAACATATCGGAACACGAATAAGCTCAACAACAACCGAATGGCACATCCCTCAACAATAGCAGTATGGACCCAACCAATCCGACTCGGTGTAGAATACACACCCTAATTGGGCCTACCAATGGACCCCCAAATCAACTCTGGGAATACACACATGGATAAATAACCCTCCGAAAATCCACAATGACTGAATCATAACACATACTATCATCTGGCTAGCTTCAGCCATAACCTCACAGTCCACAACCATGAAACAATCTGCTCCTGAGAACTCCCAGCCTCCAAATCCATAAAACACACTAATCACCATATCTGATTCCATCTCCACCGCTAGAATGTTTAACTCATCTCTCATACACGATCACCCCATGAGAAATACATCTAAAATTCTTCCGTGCCACATAGCAAATTCAAATATCAGCGGTCGATCAACCAGAAGAGTGTCACAGTACCAGTGAAGTATCCATACATCAAAACACATTGCCCCTCCTGAGATGTATACTCTCATCAATCCATACCAAATAGTAATATCATTTACTTAGTCATCTAAAACCGTCCATGTTTCGAAATAGAACTGTGATCCCGCTCACATAAATCTCAATCCCACATAACACACCGCATATACCATGCAATCATATGAAAAATACGATAACTTCATAGTCCGCTCCGAGTCACAAGCAACTACATACTCAATTAGACAAGGACCTTCTATTTGATTTCATCTAGGAGAAATTCACTATACATCACATGCTCTTCATGCCAGCAGAAAATATACCCCTCAAACCTTGGTAAAAAGCATTGAGAACTCTTCGAAACCCATTTGCACATAACCATGCTATCTGAACCGAATCTCTCTAACTCAACCCAGCCACGCAAGTTGCCAAGACCCAAGATCATTGCCACGAAACCCTGTAGAGACTATCCAGGTGATAAGTACCCAAAGAACCGATCATACCCATTACTGTGCTAACCCAACTTACTACCACGCTGTCCTATTTCTCCGAGCCCCTTCTAAATTTCCTTCAAATTGATATTTCTCCTTGCTGGAGCACCACGATCCTTAACCAAAATTCACCACACAAGAGGCCCTAGTATAAAACCACCACGCCCTAAGGCCCATAAGCTGCTGACTTCCCTTTTAAGCACCCCAAAATACCACAACCGAGAAACCCACTCTAAAGAGACCTTATGTGAACATAAATTATTTCCTTCACCTTCTTGATATTGAAATGCATAATCCACAATGATATAAAAATGCCACAAGTCTCGACACCATCCTATACAAATATCAAATCCTAGCCATATACCAATTTGAAATCCTCAATTTCTACATATAATTCTTGAATCCATTAGAACCATTCTCGAGAGTCATCCACTCTACTCAAATTTTAATTGAGCTTACCAAATGGACCGAACAACCTGTGCCCCATTAGTACACCAACACCCAAGGGAGTAGTCCACATTCCTAAGCAATCAAGCAAATTTCTACTCCAAGTACCCTACATCCTTCGCGAATAACCACTCAATTATCTTATGATTCCCATATACCAATAGAGCGTAATGCAACCTATATCCAGAAATTCTTTTGCCCGAGTCGTCCTCGATCTCGACCTCTGCAAGTCATAACTGATTCACCAGAATACCCCGAACCAAAACCAATACGACACATAACCATACAAATAACTCGTCAATAGCAGACTCCCCCACTTGGATCAAAGCCATAGAATAAAATAGTTGATAACATCATGATACCCATACTCTATTACTGCCGGAATCCCGCACTGAAATTCAACTAAATCCTTCGCAAGCCCATGTAACACAAACCATATAATACCTCAAATCATCTGCAAATCTCGCATTCACCCTTGTAATAGTCAAGCCCACTTCCAGAAGTGATCCAAACGCAAATTGCAACATATATCAGTCACAGGTAAAAGAGAACTCTGAACAAAACATCATAAGGACCACACAACCTCAGGACACCTCGCAGGAGATAACCCGCCTACTTTGCCTCAAACTGACATCTCTTTATACCCTTCCACAGTCACGACTACTACGCAATCACTAAATCTTCTTGATTCTGAACTCATCAACAAGACACGAGAATCTACTTGCTCCATAACTAAACAACATGAGAGATCCCTCAACACACCCATAACTCGAGACCATATGCCAAATCAAGACAAAAATCAAATACTCCATAGTCCTTGCTACATCTCAAGTAAACTCTTCTCGTCACATTCGAACAATCTGAACGCATCTCGCAGTCACATCATACTTGCCACATAGTCATTCTACCGCTCATTGAGCCATAAATTCCACTCATAGGAACACTACCGGACGTATAAGTCCAAAAGTACGTGCTCACACAATTAAAATCTCCGTGCTCAAGTCACCGTCAAAACTCGGCCTGAAGTCCTCTAGACTGGCCCATCATCAGCACGCCAACATCACATCGCGTACCTCAACCATGGAATCACAAGATGTCGGCATACAGCTGATACCAAGCGCTCACATGCGCATACGAATGCATGGAAGGAATTCAAAGAGTTACGCTTCAAACTAAATCAATGCCGCACGATAAGGAAAGAAAGATGGGAAGTATATCCTAAATGTCTTGTAGCCTCTCGAAGATATGTATGGACGTCATCATACTGATCCGCAAGACTCTACTAGACAGTTGATCATGACTTGTAGAACCTATGAACCTAGAGCTCTGATACCACTTGTCACGACCCCAAATTCACTAGTCGTGACGACACCTAACCCAACCTGCTAGGTAAGCCAATTAACCTGTAAACAATTCCAATAAAATTTAATAAAGCGATTAAATAAAGAGATATCTGAATTTTATACATTCCCCAAGAACTGGTAGTACAAATCAAGAGCTTCTAAGAATAGAGTTTACAAAGCGGATATGAAGTAAATACATAGTCTGTTTGAAAAGTACATAAGTAGAGTTTTATAGATCTAAAGCTACCACGAACAAGAGGCATCTACAATCGGGACGCAGGTACATCTTTAATCCAGCTCCCATCGAACATAACAACATCAGCAACCAACATCTGCACGCAAGGTGCAAAAGTGTAGTATGAGTACAACCAACCCCATGTACTCAATAAGTAACAAACCTAACCTTAGGTTGAGAGTAGTGACGAGCTAACAAAAAGGTCGGGTCCAACACCAATATTCCACAACAATTCATAACAGCATAGTACAAGTAACAAAAGAGTATCTCAGAAATAAAAGGCTCAATTTGTTCACAGTTCCAAAAAAATAGGCATTTCTTTTCAAGTGTCTCAGTGAAAATCCAAAATCTTTTACCGAAAAAGACAAAGTACGAGTAAGTTTGAAAACTGTGGTTTTTCTCAAAACTCCTTTCAACAAATAGTAAGATGTTTAGTTTTCAGATAGCATAAGGAAAGTACTTCTCTATGCCCACATATCAAGATACAGGTAAAATCATAAATGTTCCAAAAACTGAGTAGCAGAAGAAAATGCACTTCTATGCATGTATCTCAAGTACGCATGTCAAATGCAATGCATCTCGATGATGAACTCATGTACTCACACTTTTAGAGCACTCAATCTCACTGTATCCTATTCTCTCTCACTATGCTCAGTACACTCAATCACTCAGCACTGTACAATACGCGTTGCGGCATGCAGACTGATCCATATATGACCATAAGGCCCGTTGCGGCATGCAACCCGATCCACATATATATAGTCGACTGTGATCACTGGGGGTGTGCAGACTCCGGATGGGCTCCTTCACCCCAGGCGCTATATTGATACGGCGTACAGCCCGATCCAATATTTGTTGGGGTGTGCAACCCAATCCAATAATATATATATAGCCTAAGGCTTGATGCGGCGTACAACCTAATCCAATAATATATATATAGCCCGAAGGCTTGTTGTAACGTGCAACCCGATCCAATAATATATATATGGCTCGAAGGCTTGTTGCGGTGTGCAACCCGATCCAATAATATAATCAATATAATATGTTGCGGCGTGCAGCCCGATCCCAAAATGTCACTCTCACTCAGGCCCTCGGCCTCACTCGGTCATCAATCTGTCCAGTCTCACTCACGGGCTCGCAACGTCATGAAACTAGCCCGACAACAATGATATGATGTATAAATATACAACAACTGAGACTGAGATATGATATGAATGCATGAATATGACTGAGTACGATATATCAATGAAATCAGTGAGATGACAGCAAGAAACGACCACTAGGGGTCCAAACAGTATCGGCATAATACCTAAATATGATATCTAGAATGATTGACAGCTTAACATCACATGGTGAAAACACGGATATCAACAAAGTAGGGCCACTATACAGTGCCATGGAAATAATAGAGTCACTATTCATAGGGTGCACGCCCACACGCCCATCACCAAGCATGTGCGTCACCTCAATACCAATCACATAACACGTATTTCGGGGTTTCATACCCTCAATACTAAGATTAGAAGAGTTACTTACCTCGAACAAGCCAATCCCAACACCGAGCAAGCCAAGTGATGCTCAAAAATGCCATCCCACACGTTCTGACCTCCGAACAGTTTGAAACTAACCAAAAACAACTCAAATACATCAAACAATGCTAAAGGAACCAATCCCGATCGAAAAAGATCAAATCTTAAATCAAAAGCCCAAAATTGGCCAAAAGCCCAACCCGAGCCTGCACCTTGGAACCCGACAAAATTTACAAAACCCGAAAGCCCATACACTCACGAGTCTAACCATACCAAATTTATCAAAATCCGACACCATTTGGTCATCCAAATCCCCAAAATCCACTCTNCGAGTCTAACCATACCAAATTTATCAAAATCCGACACCATTTGGTCATCCAAATCCCCAAAATTCACTCTAAAATTTCTCAAGCCCTAAACCTCCAAATTTCACTTCACAATCTCACTAATTAGGTGGGGAAACAATTTTTATCATCCAAAATGAGTACAAGAATCTTACCTCAATAATCACCAAGAAAACCTTCTCCAAAATCGCCTAAGTCTGAGTCCAAAATATTGAAATAAGACTAAAATCGCGAACCTTTGCTTATAAACCTTCTGCCCAGATTGTTCGCATCTACAAGCCTATTGTCGCACCTGTGACGCTGCATCTGCAGTAAAAATATTGCTTCTACGGAAGCCACTTACACCTCCAAGGCCCGTACCTGCGCTCCAGGTTTCGCACCTGCGAAAGCACATTTGTGGCCTTGGCCTCGCTTCTACGGAGTGATGATCTCCTGGCTGCCCCCGCACCTGCGTCCACTTGTCCGCATCTGTGCTACCGCAGGTGCGGGAATTTCTTCGCACCTGTGACCCCTGTCCTCCATGGCCTTCTACACTTCTGCGGCCAATTGTACGTATCTGCGAACTTGCATCTGTGCCCACTCTTCCGCAGATGCGGAAACAGCAGAACCAGAAATCTTAGCAAAACTCCAAAATGCAATGAAATGATTCTAACCTCGTCCAAAACACACCCGAGCCTCTCCGGACCCCGTCCGGATATACAAACAAGTTCCATAACACGATACGAACCTACTAGAGGCCTCAAAACACACATAACAACATCAAAATGAAGAATCACACCACAAATTGAAATCTATGAACTTTGAAACTTCAAACTTCCAAAACCAATGCCGAAACCTATCAAATCACGTCCCATTGACCTCAAATTTTGCACACAAGTCACATTTGACATTACAGACCTTCTCAAACTTCTGGAATCAGAAATCCGATCCCGATATCAAAAAGTCCACTCCCGGTCAACCTTTCCAAAATTTTAACTTTTGACATTTCGAGCCAAATTCAACCACGGACCTCCAAATCAAAATCTGGACGCGCTCCTAAATCCATAATCACCCTATCGAGGTAACGGATCCATCAAAATTTCTATCCGAGGTCAAATGCTAAAAGTCAAACTTGGTCAACTCTTTTAAATTTAAAGCTCCCTAGTTGAGAATCATTCGTCCAAATCAGTCCCGAATAACCTGAAAACCAAACCGACGATTCACACAAGTCAAAATACATCATGCGGGGCTACTCACTCCATAAAGTAACGAGCTAAGTGAAAATGCTCAAAACGACCGGTCGGGCCATTACAGTTGCCCAGAATGAGATACATAGGGACCACAACTCCCCGAAGCACTGTGAGATGCCTAAAGTGCTGACTGAAATGGCCTGGGAGGATGGCCTCTACCAAAGGTACCCCTGCCTCCAAATGAAGCACCACTGAAACTACTGGAATAACGAGGCTTCTTATTAGACACCGGCCCCCTCTCCTGACCACGAACCATCTCGATCTGTCTAGCAATATCTACTGCTCTCTGGAAAGAGATATCATCTACAGTCTCCTTGGTCATCTATAGCCTGATAGTGAAAGTGACCCCATCAATGAATCTCCTCACTCTCTCCCTCTCAGTAGGGAGTAAATAATGGCATTGCGAACTAGGTCCACAAATCGAGTCTCGTACTGGGTAACAATTATACTACCCTACTGAAGACGCTCAAACTGCCTGCGGTAATCCTCTCTCAGAGTGACATGAATGAACTTCTCTAAAAATAGCTGTGAAAACTGATCCCAGGTAAGTGCAAGCGAACCAGCTGGTCTAGTCAACATATAATCTCTCCACCATCTTCTGGCGGAACTAGTCATCTAAAACACTGCAAAGTCGACCCCATTGATCTCAACTATACCCATGTTGCGCAACACCTTGTGGCAAAGGTCCAAGTCATCATGGGGGTCCTCAGAAGATGCACCGCTGAAATGACTAGGGAAGAACTTGGTAAACTTATCCAACCTCAGTAAGGCCTCAAAAGACATAGCGGGCATATTGGATCGTGGCCAAACGTACACTACTATAGAGTAGCGAGGATGGTCGATGGAGTTTTACCCAATGAGGTCGGGATCGATTTCCACAGGGAGTTAATTTGGCTTGGAGTTGGGTATCTAACTAATCTAGATGTGCGTGTTGTTCCTAATTGCACTTCCAAACATTGTTCTGATTGATTCTATTCTAATTTTATACTATTGTATGCTAAGTGTAAGCTAAGTATAATATGTTTTGTGAAAGTTTTTAAGTGTTAAAAGGTACTAGGGAAGTGACTTCCGCCTAGGTGAGTATCTAATGGGTATCAAGAATCTAGAGCAAGCTTGTTATGATTGGGGTCGTGATATAACCATCACACATTAGTGCTCACTCTATACCTCTCGGTAATTTGAGTGACTTTGCCCGATTTGGCATTCTCAAGCCCAAATGGGTGTTCATACAATATAAGTGAAATTGGCTCAAGTCGGGTATTACTATCTCTAGGTTTAACCCTTTAATTGGGGCTATCCATTTCTTGAGTTCACCCCAATTCCTTGTTAGCCTAATTTTCCTAGACTGTCCCTCTTTTTCAAGAAGAGCCTAAGTCATAAAGGCATGAGTCAGTATTTGCAACCACTAATTCTATAATTTTAGCATGAATTAAGCTAAATATCACTAACCCATAAACAATTAAGCCCTAAAATTTTAGACCCATTAAATACCCATACTAGGGTTGGGTCACAACCCTAGCTATGGGGTCTAGCTACTCATAATAACAGCAGAAATCAAAGATAAAGATGAAATATAAGCCATAATATTAAAGTACAAGATGAAAATCTAAAGTTTAAAGGTAAATCTACTCTAGAATTGCCCAAAAAGTGAAAAAATAGCTGTTCACGTGCTCTGCTAAAACAAAACTCTCTGCAAAAAATGTCAAAAAGGTCTATTTATACACAGCTAAAATTTTCGTACAAAAATGCCCCTGCGGATGATTTGCGAACGCGTAATTCAGATCGCGTCCGCGCTTGAGCTTTCACGACCACGTAATAATGAGTCACGTTCTCGTTTCTTCAATACTGGGCTTGGATTGGGCTTAGTTTCGCGGACCGCGTAATTTCAACTGCGTCCGCGTGTGCTTCCATCACGGCCGCGTAATTTGGACGCGGACCGCATTCTTCAGTTAAGCCTGACTTGCAGGGTCTCTGAACCTCAAGATGCATTCTCAGCGGAATTCCCTTCGCGTCCGCATAAGATCAATTCGCGGCCGCGTAAGTTGGACGCAGGCCGTGTTCTTCATTTGAGCCCAAACTATAGAGTCTCTGAACCTCGAACCACGCTCTCAGCGAAAATCACCTCGCGGCTGCGCTTTTCCAATGCGGTCAACGGTGATTTTAGTACTCAAAGCAGCTTCTCTGAATCTACTTTCGTGGACCGCGTAATAGTGGCCGCCTCAGCGATGGTCCTTACGCGGCCGCGCTTTACTGCCACTCTCAGCACTCCAGCCTCAGCCTTGGATTCGTGCAAGTTTGACTCCTTCATGAGTTGATTATGGCTTCTTTGCCTCATTTTGACCAAACCCTGCAAGCAATCACATTAAGTTAGTTTTCGGGAATACCTTTACGCATTTTTGACCCAAAACCTAAGCAAAAGAGGGCAAATAATAGGCTAAAACCCCTAGTTATCACATATCACCGGCCTGTGCCGCAACAACCGGCTGAACCACCCTAACTGGCTAGGTTGTTGGAGTCTGATACATGGGAGACGCCTACTTCGGGGTGTGAGTAGTGGGAGTTTGTGCTCCCCCCAGCCCGAGAGACAGTTGTTTCCACCGGGAATACACCATTCTGGGACACACTCTCCATAAGGCCCACCAAGCAAAATAGAACATCCTAAAGCACTAGAGTGGCTATGAATCCCTCCGGGACCTGAGCTGGTCCGACGGGCATGGTCTGAGATGATGCCTCCTCCTTATGTTCAATCTGAGGCTCCACTGTGAGTGCTGCTGCTCAAGATCTAGGCTGAGCTCTTCCTCTGCCTCGGCCTCTGCCCCTGGTAGTAGCTGACACAGGGGGCTCCGGCTCTTGTCCGACAATAGATGTTGTGTGTATTCTCGCCATATGCGAGAGAACAAGAATAGAATGGTTCAATCATCAATGATAGAATAAAATCACACGATAGATAAGTTCACACCAGGTCCAACCTCTGATCTCGCATTTGCGAGACCTACATACCATGTCACACAAGCAACTACCAAACTCTCCGAAACGCGTCTGAAACTCACCCGAGCATTTGGGGCTCTAAACCAAACATTCACACAAGTCTAAAAACATCATACAAACTCGCTCGCTTGACTAAAATACTAAAATAACACCTAGAACTAAGAATTGGATGTCAAAATGTATGGAATATTCAAAGAAACTCAAGAACATGCAAATTTACAACCGGACGTCCGAATCACGTCAAATCAACTCCGTTTTGCACCAAATTTTGCAGACAAGTCATAATTGGTGAAATGAACTTATTGCAAGTTTCGGAATGGAAATCTAAACCCGATAGCAATAAAGTCAACTTACGGTCAAACTTAAGAATTCTAAAGCCTTCAAATTACAAGTTTTCAACAAACCACGTTAAATCAAGTTGGGGACTTTCAAATTCGATTCTGGGCATATACCCAAGTCCCAAATCATAATACGGATCTACCAGGATCGTCAAAACACAGATCCGGGTCCGGTTACATAAAAGGTTGACCGTAATTAACTCAAATGAGTTTTAAGGCAAAATTTCACCTTTTCTAAGATTTTCCACATAAAAACTTTTCGGAATAACATATGAATTGTGCACGAAAATCGAGAAACACTAAACAGAGCTAATCAAGGTCTTGGAACACAAGAATGAAGCCTAAAACTCAAAATGACCTATCATTTCATCACATTTTGCTTGAGCAATGGATCCAGTATTGTCACGCAACAATGGAACTGCACCTTCTATTGAAGGAACCACACCAAGTTTAGTTAAGAAATTGTTCATCCATATAACTTCCTTAGCATCTTATTCTTCTTCATTCACTGAATCAACAACTGTGGCTTATTTGGAACTTTTTCAACTCACTGTACCATCATTTAAGGAGAATACATAACCAGAAATAGATTTTCTATCATCTCTATCTACAGAGAAACTTGCATTAGTATAAGCTTCAATTGTCAACACAGAATCTCCATAGATGAGGAATTGGTATTTAGTCCTTCTTAAGTACTTAAAGTATAGTCTTCACCAGCTTCCAATGTTCTTCACCAGGATTTGCCTGATATCGGCTAGTCACTCCTAGTGCATAAGCTACATCAGGACGTATACATGTAATGGTATACATAATAGCTCCAACTGCACTAGCATATGGGATCCTACTCATGTGTTATCTCTCTTCATGTGTTTTAGGATAATCCTCCCTACTGAGAGTAATTCCAGTGTCTATCGATAGATAGCCTCTTTTGAAATTATCCATGTTATACCTCTTTAAGATGATATCAATGTACAAAGGCTGGAAAATCCCAAGAAGCTTCCTTGATCTATCTCTATAGATCTTCATTCCTAATATATAAGATGCTTGTCCCAAGTCTTTCATGGAGAACTGTTCAGATAGACAAGTCTTGGTACTTTGCAATGTCGTTATATCATTCCCTATGAGTAATATATCATTAACATATAGCACTAAGAATACAATTGTGCTCCCACTAACCTTTTTGTACACACAAGGCCCTTCTTCACATCTAACAAAATTGAACTTTTCAATTGTCGTGTTAAATCGAATATTCCAACTTCTAAAAGCTTGCTTTAGTCCATAAATAGATCTTTGTAGCTTGCAAATTTTATATTGATTAGAAGGAGATGTGAAACCTTCAGGTTGTGTCATGTACACATAATCTTCTAGCTCACCATTAAGAAAAGTTATTTTCACATCAATTTTCCATATTTCATAATCATAGTACATCGCTATAGTAAGCAAAATCCGAATTGAATTGAGCATTTCCACGGCACAGAAAATCTTGTCACAGTCGATTCCTTCCTTTTGGCGATATCCCTTGGCAATAAGACGGGATTTGTAGGTCTCCACTTTTACGTTTACTCCAATCTATTTCTTAAAAACCTATTTGCAACCTATAGGTTTTATATCCTTTGAATTCAAGTAAAGTCCATACTTTATTTTCTTTCATGGATTCCATTTCGGATTCCATGGCCTTTTGCCGTTTCTCATAATTAGAACCTTGTATCACCTCTTCATAGATCTTAGGGTCATCATCATTATGATAAACCTCATTTGATACATCATCTTGTACCATTAGATTTAATCCAGTTGGTGCATGACGTTCTTGTGTATACCTTATAAGGGGTCGTTTGGTATGAGGTATAAGAAGATATAGTGTTGGTATACAAATTTAATACCACCTTAATACTTTGTTTGGTTAGCAAACCTGGTATTAGTTATCCTTGGATTAAAATTAGTACCGGGATAACTTATACCTTATAGAGGGTGGGGTAATTAGTGTCAGGATAACTTATACCTTCTTCTTAGAAATTATGCAATTGTCATTTTTAATACAACATACCAAATAATGGATAAAAAACAATACTAGCTTAACTAATCCCAGTATAACTAATCCCAGCATAATTTATCCCAGTATAACATATCCCAGTATAAGCCGTATTCAAACCAAACGACCCCTAAGAGGTTTTTGTACAACTTGCTCACTTTGTGTTGGATTTAGTTGTTGTTCAATTTGGTTTGGAACTGGTTCATTAACCTGTTGTTGAACTACATTTATTTCTTGAACTTTAACCGTTGAAGATGGCAACTTTCTTGTCAAGTTCAAAAACAACCAATAAAGGTTCTTCAACTCGTGTCTCATGACCTTGATTTTGTGTTGAGTCATTAATTTCTTGAAATTCATCAGGTTCTATATCTCGACTATAATTATTTTCTAAAAGAAATTTTCATTCCAAAAAGGTTTCTCCTCTAGCCACAACCACTTTATGGTCAGAAGGGTGATATAAGTAATATCCCATTGTTTATTTGGGATACCCAATGAACATACGCTTATCAGATCTTGAGTCAATTTTATCAAACCACAATATCTTAACGTAAGCTGGACAACCCCAAACTTTAATATATTTAAGGTTAGGCTTACATCCTTTCCATATCTCATATGGTGTTGTACATACTGACTTAGTGGGAACTTTATTAAGTAAGTAGGTTGCTGCTTCCAAAGCATATACCTATAAATTTATTGAAAGATCAGTGAACCTCATCATAGATCTCACCATATCTAATAAGGTTTGATTTCTCCTTTCAGATACACCATTGTATTGTGGTGTTCCTGGAGGTGTCCACTGTGAGAGAATCCCACACACTTTGAGATACCTAATAAAATTTCACTAAGATATTCTCCAGTTTTATCAGACTTTAATACTTTGATAATTTTAATAGTCTGTTTCTCAACTTCACTATGAAACCTTTTGAATATTTCAAAATATTCAGATTTATGTTTGATAAGATACACAAATCCATATCTTGACATATCAAGTGATGAAGTAATAATATCCACCTCTAGCTTGAATTTTCATGGGCTCAGAAACATATATATGAACCCAATAATTCAGAAGCTCTTTTTTCACTTTTAGTAAATGGAGATTTGGTCATTTTCCTTTGAGACAAGATTCATAAGTTAGATATGATTCAAAATCATAGTTGTCAAGGTACCCTTCCTTATACAACTTTTTAAATTCTTTTCTCTCCAATATGACCAAGCCTACAATCCCAAAGGTATGTGTGATTTACTTGATCATCCCTTTTCTTTTTAAGCCTAAAAATATGCATAATCAAATTTGCATTCACATTAGGTAAGACATAAACATCATGTGGAGATACAATTCACATATAAATCATCACCCTAATAAATAGAGCAAATACCAATATCTATGTTAATACGAAACCCATGCTTGTCCAACATAGAAGCTGAAATTATCGACACACGCTTGTCCAATATAGAAACTGAAATTATGGTCAAAACGAATTTAGGAAGATAATAACAATCATCCAGCATAAGTACTTTGCCCGAAGACAGTATTATAGAAACTGATCCTACAACTATGGCTATAACGTTTGCACTATTTCCAACTTGCAGATTAACTTCTCCTTTCTACGACCTCCTATTTATCTTGAACCCTATGGCTATAACTTTTGCACCATTTCCAACTTGCAGATTAACTTCTCCTTTCTACAGTCTCCTATTTATCTTGAACCCTTGCAACATATTGCAGACGTTATAACCACTACCAATATTTAATACCCACAGTGAAGAATTAGTAGTAGTTAAGAAAACCTTGAAAATATTTTTTATTAATGTCTCACATTGTTTCTTGTCTTTTAGAGTTGCAAGATACTCTTTGTAGTTTCTCTTCCAATGCCCTTTCTTCTTATAGTAAAAACATTCAACATTAGATAGTGACTGCAAGATCAAATCTTGAGAAAGATCTTTCCAAAGTTTGAACCCCAACTTCTCAAGTTCTTTGATAAGATCAATCATATGATTGACATGGGGTCCAACTGGAGAGTTTTCAGTGTCCAACTGTGTATCAAATATCTTCTTAAAATGTTGTAACAATCTGATCAATTGTTTTATTTTCTAGAACCCCATTTCCCAATTTAAGAATTCCAATATGTACTTTTCCTATTTTATGACTTGCGAGAACGGTTGGTTTGGTTTTAGAAGGGTTCGAGTTGAATTCGGAATACTTAGTTCCATAATAGTGGCCTTAGGTGGTCAAGTTTGACTTAGGAAATGACCTCTGAATCGGAATTTGAAGGTTCCAATAGGTTCGTATATAATTTTGGACTTTGACGTAGGTTCAGATCAAGTTTTGGGTGGACCGAGAGTTTTAGCGCCTATTGTTGGAAGTTGGCATTTTGAATGTTTTAGAGTTTTTGAAGTATAACTTGGGTGGACTTTGTTATTATTGGACCCTGTTTGGTATTTCGAGTATGGGAGTAGTTTCGTCTTGTCATATTGGACTTGTGTCAGAAATTTATTATCATTCCGAGTTGTCTAAGTATGATTCGTCGAGTTCAAAGTTAGTTGGAAGAAGTTTAAAATTTTGAAGTTGATTAGTTTGGTTTGGGGTGAGATTCTTGATTTTAATGTTATTTTATGTGTTCCGAAATCTCGAGTAGGTCAGGATTATGTTTATATATTTGTTGGTATAGTTGGACGGGGTCCCGGGTGGCTCGGGTGAGTATCGGACCACCCAAAGCAAGGTTGAAGTTTGCAGAATTTGCTGCTATCTAGTGTGAATCGCGATCGCAAAGGCGCTATGCGATCGTGTAGTGTTATGTGGTGCATGGGCTGAGCTGCTATTCAGGTTCGCAGAAGAAGGGACGCGATCACAGAAGGGATGCTGGTTGAGCTTCGTGTTCGTGTGGAAAGGGTCGCAGTCACAATGGGTAATGTGGGCTGGCCTGGAAGCTTGTGCTTCGCTATCGCGTTAGGCAGTTCGAGATTGCGCAATAGTAAGTTCTATAGGGGCTGGAGTTTTGGTCTTCGCGTTCGCGCGACTTAGATCGCGTTTGCGTAGGCATGGGTTGTTATTATTCACGATCATGTGAGGACACTCGCGATCGCGTAGAAGGAAATTCTAGCGGTGGCAGTGTTGGTGTCATGACCCAAAATCCACTAAAGGTTGTGATGGCACCTAACACCGCCATCATACAAGCCAACGATGACTGATCAACTTAATTACTTATATTAGTATTTTGAAATCATAATTTTCATTAATTAAATAGTATGAAATAGAATTTACACGGTAAATGATAATATTTACACGAACTACAATAATGAACAACCTGTAGGAACCCCAAAAACTTGATGTCACAAGTGCATCAGTATCAACTAGGAAATATAAATAAATACAACATTTCTATGGAATACAACTTAGACGGGAGAATATAAATAACTCTGATGGAGACTCTGGAGGTTGCGGATCGTAACATGGAATACAGCTCACGGTAAACTCCCCGCAATAGCTGTGCCTTTGCGCCCAAAGACCACCAGACATATATACACCTACACAATAAATGCAGCAAGTGTAGCATGAGTACGTAAATCAACGCGTACCCGGTAAGTATCTAGCCTAACCTCAGAGAAGTAGTGACGAGAGGCCGACATCGACACTTACTAGTGGTCCAATAAGACAGATACAGTAGAAGTAAACAGATGTGAGTCTGACTAAATAAACGAAATAACAAGTATAAATATGTGGTAAATTTTCTCCTCTCAGCAATAACTCAAGCTTTCAGCTAGTAGTTACCTCCTCAATCGGAGTATATATATAATGGACCTCACTAGATTGGTCATCATAGTTCAAATCAGAAAACTCACAGATATAGTGGCTTCTTGCCAATTATTACACACGATTTCATAAGAGTATTTTATAACAATGCCGAGGCGTACGACCCGATCCTATCATAATATGTACACTTCCTAGGGTCGAACGACACGAACTATAAATATATTTATTTTATTGCCAAGGAGAATGGCCCTCTCCCATGAGAGTCTGATACATAATCCTGCCAATGGCCCGATCCCATCATAATGTGCGCACTATCGAGGGTAGAACGACATGAACCATAGATGTATCTATTATACTACCGATGCGAACGGCCTAATCCCATTAGAATAAGAAGCTTTAACGGGTCCTTAACCCCACTCACGAATAGACGTATGAGTTATAATTTTTTAAGGGAAATCTTTCGATAAAAACGCATAACGCGGGAGAAATTCGTAAGAGGAGTACAATTATTCTGCATCTAATCATGAAGCCCGTCGAATCTCTATAATATCAAGTCTATCACTCTACACCAGCCTAGTCTCAAGTCGCAACGTAAAATAAAGGAATTTAATAGGCAAGAGACAACTCAAATAGTACAGTTATAGCATGGCGGGAACCTAAGTCTACCCGGACATAACATGAATATAGCTATGTACATACTCTCATCACGTCGTGCGTACGTAGCCCACACAACAAGTAGCACATATCAAATACATCACCTAGGGGTAGTTTCCCCCTCACAGAGTTAGACATGAGACTTACCTCGCTCCGAAGTTCCATAACCGGCTCCAACGCCACTTAAACACCTCAAATCGATGCCCGTATCTCCAAAACTAGTCAAACAAATGTGCAAATCCATAAATATATGCTCTATTACCCATAATCAATCAATTTATAACAATTCTCATCTCCACTCGAAAAGTCAATAAAGTCAACCTTCGGGCCCAGGTGCCTGGATTTCGAAACTTTTTGAAGATAATCATTACCCATAACATTACAAACTCAAATATATAATTTATTCTTAATTCCATGTCCAATTTCGTGATCAAAATTCAAAAATACCATTTTTTAGCTTTTTCTTCAAAATCTTAAAATTTTCACTAATTTCCATGTTTAAATACACATACAAACCACGTATTTAACTCACAATATGTGGGAATTACTTATCTTGACATAGATGATGAAAACCTCCACTTGAAACTCTCCAAACATCGCCCAGACCAAGAGATAATGAAAGAAACTGGGCCAAATCCTGTATAAAACCAAGTCTGCCCAGTGCTGCCTCGCATCTGGGGTCCCCTAGTCGCTTCTGCGATAACCTCTTTTGTGGCTGCAATCTCGCACCTGCGAGAACCCAGGCCAGGTCACCTACCGCATCTGCGCCCCCTCCAACGCTTTTGCTCCCGCGCTTCTACGATGCTTCATCCCTAGGAGCGATTCCGCTTCTGCGGAAACTCGACCGCATCTGCGGTCCCAGCCTTCCCCAGCAAAATCCACTTCTGCGATGCACTGGTCGCATATGCGACATCTACCCAGTTCACTCCTAGCCGCTTCTGCGGTTCACTGCCTCGCTTCTGCGATGAAGCTTCCGCAGAAGTGGTTGCACCAACACCCAGAATTCTCTAGCTTTTTCCTTAAGTCCAAAATCCGATCCGTTAACCATCCGAAATCCACCAGAGGCCCCTGGGAACTTGACCAAATATACCAACGCATCCTAAAACACATTACGAACTTAGTCGAGGCCTCAAATCATGCTAAACAACATCGAAACTATGAATCGATGATCGAAATCCTTCTTTAAACTTTCAAACTTCGATGAACGCGTCCGAACCATACCAAAACATTCCGGAATGACGCTAAACTTTGGGTACAAGTCATGAATCGCAATATGAACCCATTCCAAGGCTCGGAATCCCAAACGGGAATCGATAACACCAAGCCCACTTCAAACCAAACATAGAAAATTCTTAAACCTTTAAAATGCCAACCTTCCATAATAAGCGTCGAAATGCCCCCGGGTATCCGATACTCAGCCCGAACATAAGCCCAAGTCCGAAATCATCATACAAACCTATTGGAACCTTCAAATCCTGATTCCGTGGTCATTTACTCAAAATTCAAACCTTAGTCAATTCTTCCAACTTAAAGCTTCCGAAATTAGAATTTTCTTTCCAAGTCAACTCTGAACTTCTCAAAATTTAATTCCAACCACACGTACAAGTCATAAAACATAAGGTGAAGCTACTCAAGGCCTCAAACCACCGAACGACGTGCTTGAGATCAAAACGGCCGGTTGGATAGTAACGTTCTCCCCCACTTAAACATACGTTCGTCCTCGAACGTGCTAAGAACTGCTCCGGAGTTGTCCAAAATCATTGTTTAACACCTCTCGCACCTACCCCTGCCACCACAACCTATGTGAGCACGTTATCTCAAGCCAACCAAAGATCCTTCCTATAACCTTAGCTAACAAGCTTCATAACCAAATTCAAACATTCGAAATTTTCCATGAGGCCCGATTCTAACATACGAACACCAGATAAATCACTAGAAATTGTACCCAACATGACCATGCTCCACCACTAAAACCACACCATGCACCACATAAGTCACTTGACCATAACAACATCCTCTGAGAACTATAGCTGTAATTCCACGAATCTGATGCCCACAACACACCTCATGACACATATAAGTCCTGTTCCAACTCTCGCAATACTACCACAATGGAAGAGATGCGTAGAAACTAATCACTGCTTGCCAAATCAACAAATCATAGAGTCTTTCTTCCCGACAAGGACCATTACCTCATTCTAAATTGAAGAACGATATTTGCTCTTTAATATACTCTACATAACTCTGATCGCACTGATTCCAGGTCCAATAACCTCGTCTCACCCAGTACAAGATGATAAAGCAATAAGCCATCTCAAACACTGACCCATATCTCATATGACGCCATCAATGCACCGACAAGCTACAACTTGAATATTACACCTAAGGGAGAACGAACTATGGAAAAAAGAACTACCTGGCCCGCGTAACGAATAAAATGGCCGAAGAGATGCTATGAACCTTCCTCAGAGAATGAGAAACAAATGCACAAAAATAAGTATAGGGGACCGTACTCAACATCTTATTGTTGCGGCGTGCAACCTGATCCACACATGATACCGTTGCGGGTGCAACCCGATCCAAATATGATACCGTTGCGACATGCAACCCAATCCAAATAACGTACCCGTGGCGGCGTGCCACCCGATCCACACGTAACAATAACTAAGGAAATACCCATCAACCCATACTGCTTAAACCTACGAAATACCGAATATATGCCACAAGCACACCAAGTGCAAAAATACAACTCTGGGGAGACGGATAGCACAATACGCCACAAAACCTAAGCACAACTAAGGTGCGATAAATGACCTGCATCTTGAGAGCCATCATGATCATATAACACCATAAGCTACACGGGACCTCAAAACATGTGCGAATAATCAAGTCGTCTCAATCCGGAACAACTCCCATAGTTCACAGCCAAAGGAATAGAGCGCCTTCTAGGCATAAACTCTCACATTAACGATAGTACCATAATCTCCATGCTTGGTTTCAATCTTTAGAAATCAAGTGACTAACATGTCACACTTATACAGATTTCCCTGTGGGATACTCTCCCATAACCTTTCGCACCATGTAGCAAAGTCTACACCTCTACACCACCAACCGCACAAATTCTGTATAGCCAACCAAGAGTCTGCAATTCAATACACAAAGCCTCTTACACAGGACACCGTTCTCAGGTGACACTAAAGAAAATACCAGCTTATTCTGAATATCTGAATTCTTCCCTGCTAATCTGAGCTCATGACATTCTTGTCAACACCGAACCGCAACCTTGATCCTCAACTTCTAATTCTAATGTCGTTCATTGCACCCACTGCGCCATTACGTGAGAGTACCCGAATTCTTCATAACCTCTGAACTACTAGTAGAATAAACACTTCATTGGCTAGAAACCTTTCATTTAACTCCTTTCCGAAGAACCATTGCAACACGCAACTGAATTCCCACGACCGTAGAAAATACAAACCTCAAGTCATGGTCTAAATTGTCTTAACTCTTCCGGGATCCATTTACACAACAAGGCCATAGGAATAGAATACCTCCTAAATCAAGTAAATTACAGTGGCCGTCAATCCCGTACGTACAATCACAAACCACCTATATAACTTGACACACCGAAAGAACTTATCATTACCACAATCATGCTGATTTAAACCATTACTAACCGACCCCACTTCTTCCAATTTACTTTGGACTTGCCGTAGAAATAATAATAGATCCATTCAAAATATAACGAACTCAATCCACACTCATTTCGAGTGACCCGAATTGCGAGACCACATCGTCTCAATACCCACTGCAAAAACTCGATCTTTAACCACACAACATACCCAAAATTCTTAGACACCGCACTTACATCCTTGAATCCATTAGAGCCACTATTGGGAGTCACCCACTCTGACCTGGTACCGAGAATAATAAAACTCCAACACTCTGTTAGCACTTGAACACTCCGAAAGAAGCAACTAGATGAATTCTTTTCCTTGTACATCATATCCACAAGAAGAATTAACTCTGAGTCTTCCCAAAGCCTGAACATGAACTGATAAGGCGAAATATAGCACATATTTGACAAGTTCTTTGCTCGAATTACCCCTTGTGTTTTCTTTTTCTTAGTCATAATAACGCATCAATGCACCGATAGTCAGAAACTGCACAAGCAGACAACCATGTTATCCAATCGTAGACAGTGGGGCTCCCCTACTTAGCTTTAAGCTACAATTATATAAACCTAGAACCCACAAAGATTCCTCCTTTTCAATTACCATGATCTCGCACCTTTATCCCGCCAAATTCCTCGAAATCTCTTGTTAAACTTCTCATGATCATTCCGAATTATCAACCACGATCGCATATTTGACCTTCTACCGGGCAGTAAGTAGAACTCCTCGTAGAAACTTTATCAAAATCATGCAACCACTAACATGCTCACATGAGATAACCCATTTGCGAAAATTCCATGCCGACATCTTCCAACAACGCTGAACTGGGTACAACTGCCACGCATTCAGTAAACCCTCCTGAGCCCATGCTTGTCCACCAGCTGTACAAGCCTGTCCCTTCCCCATTAACATCAACTGAAAGTCCGACCATACGTTCCAAACTCGAAGTCACGTTGCATCCAAAAACGATAATCAAGTTTTAACACCCCTCTTCATTTCAAGCCAACTCCTCTTTGCCATACTCAGGCTTCCTCAATGCAGTAGCTTCCATCTCAAATAAAATCCATAGACCTAGTCGCTCCCCACCACGATTCCCAAATCGCTCTAAATGTTTCTCAAGGCATGTGGCTATCCTACCACAGAATCCATATGATACTCTGACATTCCTACTTTGATTAAACCATTTCCTTTAAGCAACTCCCCGGCCTCTGCTTTTCATGCTTGTCCTGCTAGCAACTCAACCACAACGAGACACCTCTCACCATGACCTTCCTCATCCTTCGCTACCCAAATACTGCCTCAAATCAAAATCTCTGTAGCACCTGAACTGATAAATTAAAAACACCAATTCGATTTTGAAACTGCCACACACCACCATCTATGACAACTGCTTCTTAGGCACTATTTTACAATACCCTACCCCGAAGGCAAATCAAAGAAGACCATAATATTGGCGAACCTTAATACGTTCAAACAAGGACGACGACATCACATCATAAATGAGAATTCCACCACGCTCAAAAATATCAATTCTCGTCACTTCATCAACCAAGGCCTGAACATCCATAGTCTGATTGCCTTTCCTTTGCTGGAATTAAATGTTGAACCTCTAAATCATGCATTGAGAAATCCTCCTTTCAATTCATTCACTGCCTCGACACATAAACAAGCACCCTACCAATACACCAAAATCGTGTAATAATAATGTATGAACATTATAGCAACCTTGCATAGCTTCAAAACCATCGAAAGTATAGATACTGAGCTGAAACGACAGGACATCCTTCCACAAGGAGGCGATAATAGCTTGCTCGAGTACGCAGGGAAAAACATTCGGCACCATGTCTGCAGTACCACTACAACTCCTCGATGCCCAAGGGATAACTAGCACTTCACGTCGTATAAGATTGAGTAGGTAGGAAATAAAGGCAGAAGCCTCAACGGGATCAAATCGCACGATGAGGAATCAAGAAGGGAAATGCTCCTAATAGCCAAGTAGCCTCTCGAAGATAAGTACAGACATCTCTGTACCAATCTACAAGACGCTACTAGACTTGCTCATGACTCATGAGACCTAAGTGAACCTAACGCTCCGATACCAAGCTGTCACGACCCACAATTCACTAAAGGTCATGATGGCGCCTAACACCGCCGTCAGGCAAGCCAACGGTGATTGATCAACTTAGTTACTCATTTTAGTATTTTGAAATCATAATTTTCATTAATTAAATAGTATGAAATAGAATTTACAGGGTTAGTGATAATATTTACACGAACTACAATAATGAACAACCTGTAGGAACCCCCAAAACCCGGTGTCACAAGTACATGAGCATCAACTAGAAACTATAATAAAATACAACATCTGTCTAGAATACAAATTATACATGAGAATATAAATAACTCTAATGGAGACTCTGCAAGTTGCGGATCATAACATGGAATGCAGCTCACGGTAAAGTCCCCGCAATAGTTGCGCCTTTGCACCCAAAAGACCACCATACATATATGTACCTGCACAATAAGTGCAGTAAGTGTAGCATGAGTACGTAAATCAACGCGTACCCGGTAAGTATCTAGCCTAACCCAGAGAAGTAATGATGAGCGGTCGACATCGACACTTACTAGTGGTCCAATAAGATAGATACAGTATAAGTAAACAGATGTGAGTCTGAATAAATAAACGAAATAACAAGTATAAATATGTGGTAAATTTTCTCCTCTCAGTAATAACTCAAGCTCTCAGGTTGTAGTTACCTCCTCAATCGGAGTATATATATAATGGACCTCACTAGATTGGTCATCACAGTTCAAATTAGAAAACTCACAGATATACTGGCTTCTTGTTAATTATTACACACGATTTCATAAGAGTATTTTATAAAAATGCCGAGGTGTACGCCCGATCCTATCAAAATATGTGCACTGCCGAGGATCGAAAGGCACGAACTATAGATACATCTATTTTATTGCCGAGGCGAACGGCCCGCTCCCATGAGAGTGTGATACATAATCCTGTCAACGTGTAACGACCCGACCGGTCATTTCGAGAGTTATAATCCCATTTTCCCTATTCCTACTTATTTTTGTATTATTCAGCTATATGATGTTATATCGGGTTAGTTGGTTCGAGTCCGGATATAGACCTATGTGTACATGACCTTGGATTTGAATTTTTATGATTCCAATAGCTTTGTATGGTGATTTTGGGATTAGGAGCGTGTCCGGAATAATTTTTTAGAAGTCCTTAGAGGAATTAGGCTTGAAATGCCGAAAGTTTTATTTTTGAGAAGTTCGACCGGGGGATTGAATTTTTGATATCGGGGTAGGAATCTGATTCTGAAAATTGGAATACCTCTGTTATGTCATTTAGGACTTGTGTGGAAAATTTGAGTTCAATCAGACGTAATTTGATAGGTTCCAGAGTTGTTTGTAGAAATTAGAAATTTCAAAGTTCATTAGGCTTGAATTGGGGTGTAATTCATGGTTTTAGCATTGTTTGAGGAGATTTGAGGATTCGACTAAGTTCGTATGATGTTTTAGGACTTGTTGGTATATTTGGTTGAGGTCCCGAGGGCCTCGGGTGAGTTTTGGATGGTTAACGGATCAAAATCTGAACTACAACAACTGTTGCAATTTCCTTCTGTTGGAAATTGCTTCTGCCTAGATCGAGCTCAAGGTCGAGGGCCACGATCAAATCCCAAATCGAGCTCAGGGTCGAGGGCCACGATCGAAGCCATGATCGAGCCCACAGTCGAGGGCCAAGATCGAAGCCATGATCGAGCCAAAGGTCGAGGGTCACGGTCGAAGGCCGGGTCGAAGACATGATCTAAGGCCTAGGATCATGTCTTCGACC
>AWOL01S0021206.1:168613-183090 GCA_000715115.1 Nicotiana otophora
TGCATCTCATATCATTGTGAATTATGCATTTCAGTATCAAGAAGGTGAAGGAAATGGTTTTAGGTTCCTATAAAGTCTCTTCGGAGTAAGCATGTTTGGTTGTGGAACCTTTGGAATACATCAAAAAGGGTATTCGGCGGCTTATAAGCCTTAGGGCGGTGTGATTCTATGCTAGAGGTCGTGGGGGCAGTTTTAGTTAAGGATAATAGTGTTCTAATAAGGAAATAAAATAGCAATTTGAAGGCAATTTGGAAAGGACTTGGGGAAATAGGACAGTTTGGAAGTAGGTTGGGGTAGCATAGTAATGGTATGATCGGTTATTTGTGTACTTATGACGTTACTAGTATCTACATGTGCTTCGTGGAATTGCTCCCAAATTTGGCAACCTGTGTGGCTTGGTGAAGTTAGAGGAATTCAGTTCAAATAGCTTGATTATGTGCAAATGGATTTCAAAGTGTTCATGATGAGTTCTACCATGGTTTAAACCGGATAATTTCTACCGATGTACGGAGCGTGTTGTGCGTTAGATTTTCTCCTAGAAAGAAGCAAGAAAGAGGTTTCTGACTAATAATGTATGTAATTTGCTAGTGACTCAGAGCTGATAATGGAATTCTTATGCTTGTCACATGATGGCATAACAGATGTGGTGTGTTGTGCGGGAATAGGATTTACATGTACCAGGTCACAGTTCAGCTTTGAAGGGAAGGACATAAATTCTTAGGCAGCATGAACGATTTTTGATGACTAGGTAAATGATATTACTATCTGGTATAGCTTGATGAGAGTGTACATTTCATAAGGGGCAGTGTGTTTTGATTTATGGGTACTTCGCTGGTATTGCGGCACTCTCCTGATTGATCGACTATTGATATTCAAATTTTTGCCAGGTGGCACGGAAGAAGTTTCAAAGTATTTCTCGAGGGAGGATTGAGTATGAGAGAGGTGTTAGGCATTCGGGCGGTGGAGGTGGAATCAAATAGGGTGATTTATGTGTTCTATGGAATTGAAGATTGGGAGTTCTGATGAGCAGATTGTTTCATGGGTATGGATTGTGAAGTTGTGGCCGGAGCTAGCCTGATGATAGAAAGTGTTATGATTCCGTCATTGTGGACTTTTGGAGGTTATTTATCTATTGGTGGCTGACCATAGTTGATTCGGGACCCATTGGTATGCCCAATTAGGATGTGTATTCTACACCGAGCCGGATTGATTGGCTCCATACTACTATTGTTGAAGGATGTGCCATTCAATTGATGTGAAGCTTATTCGTGTTCTGCAATGATCTGTGAGTTACTCTTCTATGCGACGAAGAGTTGTGATTCGTTGGTTATATGCACATATGGTGTGGTTCTATTATGGCCTTATAGCAGACTTTGAGCGAGAATAGTATTGGATATTGCTTCGTTGATGACGTATTGGTCATGTTCTTTCGGATTTTATGTGGCATGGTATCATTTTCTTCTCTGTGATTATAGTAATGCACTTTGGGTACATAATGTCGAATTGCGCATGGTTATTGATTTTTGCAGGGTGGCTTGAGGTGTTTCATATGGACCAGTATTAGGATAGGGTCGCATATTGTAGCAGAGTAATGTGGAAATATGATCCCTTGTGTAAGATTCGTATGTTATGGTTATGCGGTGTCTGATGGGTTCTTAGCATTGCGTCGGGGTGGTACTCGTCGAGCTTGCAAAACGGTTCTCCTGTTTGGGTCATTATTACGATTGGGTACATTTGGAATGTTGCTATCTGGTGCACGGGTTGTGGCTTTAAATTGTATTTATGTGTCATGTCACCAGAGTGGTCGTGTTGGAGGAGACGAGGTCATTGGGCCTAGAATGGATGCTATCAGATTTGATTGTGGTATAATTAGAAGGATAATATCCGAAGTCGGCTTTGAAATTGGCTATAGTTCTTGTAGAAGGAACGAGAGCTCCATGACCTGTTGGTCTAATGAATGGCTATGAATTTGGTATGTTTCTTTCATCATCGGCAGTGTACGAAGTTTTTGAAAACTAGGTTTTGTCTGATATGAGTTTATTACTGGCAATGGATTGATTTGAGTCGATATTGTGATTTGAAATCATTGCTTCGAGCATTCGAGCTATGCATTATTTGAATTTGAGTATTTGAGTCATGGTTACGGCTTTTGGTACAGATTGTTCAGACATATACGGTATGTAGATGCAAACTTCTCATCTTACAGGAAATTTCGGATGTTGGAAATTTGATTCGAAGGCTTGTGGGCTAGGTTGAATTGAGAAATTTCAGTTATGCTGTGTTATCGGACCTGTATGGGATAGGGTGACGTGGGATCACAATCGGGTATGTGCATGTGAAAGCTACACATCGATTTGATGGCTTTTGGAACAACTCTGGGCACGTTCGAGGACGAACGTATGTTTAAGTGGGGGAGGATGTAACGACCCGACCGGTCGTTTCGAGAGTTATAACCCCGTTTTACCCATTCCTACTTCTTTTTGTGTTATTCAGCTATATTATGTTATATCGGGTTAGTTGGTTCGAGTCCGGAAGGAACTCAGAGTGAAATGAGATACTTAGTCTCATAATTGAAAATTTTGAGTTAGAAAAGTGGACCGGATATGGACCTATGTGTAAACGACCTCGGATTTGCATTTTTATGATTCCAATAGCTTTGTATGGTGATTTTGGGCTTAGGAGCGTTTCCGGAATATTTTTTGGAAGTCCGTAGAGGAATTAGGCTTGAAATGCCGAAAGTTTTATTTTTGAGAAGTTTGACCGGGGGATTGACTTTTTGATATCAGGGTCGGAATCCGATTCTGAAAGTTGGAATACCTCTGTTATGTCATTTAGGACTTGTGTGCAAAATTTGAGGTCAATCAGACGTGATTTGATAGGTTCCGGAGTTATTTGTAGAAATTAGAAATTTCAAAGTTCATTAGGCTTGAATTGGGGTGTAATTCATGGTTTTAGCGTTGTTTGAGGTGATTTGAGGATTCGACTAAGTTTGTATGATGTTTTCGGACTTGTTGGTATATTTGGTTGAGGTCCGAGGGCCTCGGGTGAGTTTTGGATGGTTAACGGATCAAATATTGAACTATAATAGCTGCTGCAATTTCCTTCTGTTGGAAATTTCTTTTGCCCAGATCGCGCTCAGGGTCGAGGGCCACGTTCGAAGCCTAGATCGAGCTCAGGTTCGAGGGCCACGATTGAATCCATGATCGAGCCCAGAGTCGATGGCCACGATCGAAGCCATGATCGAGCCCAAGGTCGAGGGTCACGGTCGAAGGCCGGGTCGAAGACATGATCGAAGGCCTAGGATCGAGAACCAAGATAGAGGGCCAGGATCGAGGACTAGGATCGAGGTCCATGATCGAAGGCCAAGATCGAAGGCTAAGATCGAGGCAGAATCGAGGATGTCTGGGCAGAATTATAAAAACAGGGACTTCGTCCCATTTGCCATTTTTGAGAATTGGATCTTGAGGAGAGGCGATTTTTGATATATTTTCAAGGAAAACTTGAGGTAAGTCCCTTGTGATCATTTCTACTCCATAATATTGAATTATCATCGAATAATCCGACTAGATTACATGATTTTGAGGTGCAAATCGGAAATTGGAACTTAGAAATTTGGAAATATGATTCGTAGATTTGAGGGTCGAGTTGAGGTCGGATTTTGATAAAATTGGTATGGGTAGACTCGTGGTTGAATGGGCTTTCGGATTTTTATAACTTTTGACGGGTTCCGAGACATGGGCCCCACAGGCGATTTTTGAGCCAATTTCGGGTTTTGGTCTAATTTTATAGTTTTTCTGGTGGAATTCGTCCCATTGGCGCGTATTGATGGTATTGTGCTGATTGTGAATAGATTCAGAGCATTTGGAGGCCGAGTCCAGAGGCAAATTGTGGGTTAGATATTTGACCGGTTTGAGGTAAGTAACGATTGTAAATCTAGTTCCGAGGGTATGAAACCCCGGATTTTGTTTCATTCTACTATTCTTAGTGACGCACATGCTAGGTGATGGGCGTGTGGGCGTGCACTGTTGGGGATTCGTGACTTGGTCCGCCCCGTAGAAACTGTAAAGTTGCATACTTTGTTGAAACCATTGAAACTTATATGTTTTAGAAAGATTTTCTGTAAATTGGGCTGAATGCCATGTTTGGGCCTTGCGCCAAAGCTGTTTGGACCCTTAGGGGCTATTTCTTACCATCCTCTTACTGTTTTCGATTGAAAATCTATACTCAGTCATGTTTATACTTGTTTACCACATAACTCAGTTTTATGACTCTATTTTAATGCATATAAATATTTTAGGCCGAATGCCTTGTTTTACTGAAATGCCCGAGTGGCTTGATTTGTGAGGATGAGTGTGGATCGGGGCTGCCCGCCTGCAGAATACTTTATGACCGAGTGAGGCCGAGGGCCTGATTTGTAAGGATGAGTGTGGATCGGGGCTGCCCACCTGCAACATACTTTATTATTATCGCACGTGAGTTGTCCGTGCGGATTATAGCGCTTGGGCTGAAGGAGCCCCTCCGAAGTCTGTACACACCCCAGTGAGTGCAGGTACCTACTGAGTGCGAGTGTCGAGTGCTGAGTGACTGGGAGGCATGAGTGATTGTGAGGTATGCCCGAGTGGCAAGAGTGATTGTGAGAAAATGCCCGAGTGGCAAGAGTGATTGTGAGGTATGCCCGAGTAGCATGAGTGTCTGTGATGTTTGCCCGAGGGGCTGTATATGAGTGATGTTTTTCCCGAGGGGCTGTTTTTGATTTCATCATTTTTTGTCACCTTCGCATTGAGCCTTTGTTTGAAAAACTGTTGGAAAAATGTCTTTAAATGATTTTTTACTGGAAGTGGGTTTAAACGATATGTTTGATTCAAATCCTAAGTTTTAAGAGCATGTGGTATTTTACTGAGATTTCCTGATATGAACGTTATATGCTTTATTGCTCGTCACTACTGCTCAGTCTTTATTTATTGTTGTTACTTGAGTCAGGTATAGCTGGACATGGTAGCGATTTTTGAGTGTTTTGGTTGCAGATTTCTTTCTTGGAGATAGCAAGGTAGCTGTTTGGCGATCGCAACCCCTGCTCTCCTCCCTCTTATCCTCCTCTAGTTGTATTTAGCTATTTTTCGGGCTGAGTTAGCCTTGATATTGTTAGACAGATTGTAGTATATGCTCATGACTAGTGACATCCCGATGTTGAGCTTCTCTTTTCCGCACTTCTATTTTTCTTTGATTTGAACTCTTTAAATGAAGGTTTATGTTAAATAACCTTGAAATTTTCTTTTAAATAAAAATATCGGTTTATTTTGAAAATGAGTCGGCTTGCCTAGTTCCACGATAGGCGCCATCACGACAGGGATTAGTTTTGGGTCATGACACAATGGCCCGATCCCATCATAATGTGCGCACTGCCGAGGGTAAAATGGCACGAACCCATTAGAATAAGAAGTTTTAACGGATCCTTGACCATACTCATGAATAGACGTGTGAGTTATAAATTGTTAAGGGAAACCTTTCGATGAAAACGCATAGCAAGTCTATCACTCTACACAAGTCTAGTCGCAACGTAAAATAAAGGAATTTAATAGGCAAGAGACAACTCAAATAGTACAGTTATAGCATGGCGGGAACCTAAGTCTACTAGGACATAACATGAATCTAGCTACGCACGAACTCTCGTCACCTCGTGTGTACGTAGCCCCTAGCAATAAGTAGCACATATCAAATATATTACCTAAGGGAAGTTCCGCCCTCACAGAGTTAGACAGAAGACTTACCTCACTCCGAAGTTCCACAATCGGCTCCAACGCCACTCAAACACCTCAAACTGATGCCCATATCTCCAAAACTAGTCAAACAAATGTGCAAATCCATAAATATATACTCTATTGCCCATAATTAATCAATTTATAACAATTCCCAACTCTGCTCGAAAAGTCAATAATGTCAACCGTTGGGCACACGTGCCCGGATTCCGAAACTTTTTAAAGATAATCATTACCCATAACATTACGAACTCAAATATATAATTTATTCCTAATTTAATGTCCAATTTCGTGTTCAAAATTCAAAAATACCAATTTCTAAGTTTTTCTTCCACTAATTTTTATTTTTAAATCCACATACAAACAATGTATTTAACTCACAATATGTGGGAATTACTTACCTTGACATACATGATGAAAACCTCCACTTCGCCCAAACCAAGAGAGAATGAAAGAAAACCTCCACTTCGCCCAAATCAAGAGAGAATGAAAGAAAACGGGCCAAATCCCGTATAAAACCAAGTCTGCCCAGTGCTGCCTTGCATCTGTGGTCCCCTGGTCACTTCTTCGCCTATCGTATCTGCGGCACCTCCAGCGATTCTGCGCTCTCGCTTCTGTGATGCTTCATCCGCAGGTGCGGTACCACTTATGCGGAAACTCGACCGTATCTGCGGTCCTAGCCTTCCTCAGCAAAATTCGCTTCTGCGCTCCAGTGGTCGCATCTGCGATCACTCAGGCACGGGAATTTCTTTGCACCTGCGACCTCTGCCCAGTTCACTTCCAGCCGCTTCTACGGTTCACTGACTTGCTTCTGCGATGAAGCTTCTGCTGAAGCGATTGCATCAGCAAGCAGAATTCTCCAGCTTTTTCCTTAAGTCCAAAATTCGATCTGTTAACCATTCGAAATCCACCCAAGGCCCATGGGATCTTGACCAAATATACCAATGCATCCCAAAACACATTACGGAATTAGTCGAGGCCTCAAATCACACCAAACAACATCGAAACTACGAATCGATGATCGAAATCCTTCTTTAAACTTTCAAACTTTGATGAACACGTCCGAACCATACTTCGAGAATCAAAACATTCCAGAATGATGCCAAACTTTGCGTACAAGTCATGAATCACAATACGAACCTATTCCAAGGCTCGAAATCCTAAACGGGTATCGATTACACCAAAGCTTTCTTCAAACCAAACTTAGAAAATTCTTAAACCTTTAAAATGCCAACCTTCCATAATAAGTGTTGAAATGCTCCCGGGTGATCCTATACTCAAACTCAACATACGCCCAAGTCTGAAAATTATCATACGAACCTATTGGAACCTTCAAATCCCGATTTTGGGGTCGTTTACTCAAAAGTCAAACCTTAGTTATTTCTTTCAACTTAAAGCTTCCAAAATTAGAATTTTCTTTCCGAGTCAACTCCGAAGTTCCCGAAATTTAATTCTGACCACACGTACAAGTCATAAAACATAAAGTGAACCTACTCAAGACCTCAAACCGTCGAACGACGCACTAGAACTCAAAATGACTGGTCGAATCGTTACAGTTGGCCTTAGCGATCACGAGGGTATTTTTGTGATCACGAAGAGGAAGGAACTGGGCAGAATATAAGTTTCATTTCAGGATTTAGGCTCATTTAATTATATTTTCTCTTGTCTTAGGCGATTTGCGAACTTTTTGAAGGGCCATTTTCATCAAGTGTCACTAGGTAAGTGATTTTAAAATTTCACTTTAAATTTTTATATTTGATGTGTAGCAATTAACGAAAAAACAAAATTTATGACTAAAGTCAAGTAGAAATTAATTACCCTCAAGATATAGGTAAAATCCATCTTCAGGATGGCCTCTTCCCTTTCTCTAAAACTCACTATACTGAATATGAGCTTAAAATCCCAAAACTGGACAACTTAAATCCCTAACAGCGATTCCTTAATGGAAACCACCAACTCACGCGATCGGGGGGCATAAACGTGCACCGCCTTCTGTCCCTTCTACGTGAACGTGAAAGACACCTCATGATCATGGCAGCCAACTAGCCAATACTTCGTGATCGCGGTCCTCCTCATCGCGACCGCGAAGAACAAAACTTTGTTTGCCAAGTTCCTTCTACATGATCGCGACACAAGCTTTGCGATCACGTTTCACTTCATTGACACCAGAAATCAGCAATCCCAAAATGGCCTGAAATGATTCAAAAATAATCCAAAACTCACCTGAGCCCCTCGGGATCCCGCCCAATCATCCTAACAAGTTCATGTATCTTATTCAAACTTATTCAAAGACTCAAAAAATGAATAACAACATCAAAATGAAGAATCAAAAATCAATTCAAATTATGAAATTCTCTTTAAGTTCATAAAATTTAATTTTCAACAGAAGTACTAAATCAGTCCCCAAGCCACCCGAGGCCGAATCAAACATATGTGCAAGTACAAAATAATCATAAGAACTTATTAGAATCTTAAAATCACCAATTCGAAGTCATTTACATATAAGTCAAACCTTGGTCAACTATTACAATTAAAGCTTCCAAATAAGAATTTATCTTCCAAAACACTCCTGAACCTCTCGAAAATTAAAATCAACCATACGCGCAAGTCAAAAAATATCAAAGGAACTTACTCGAGGTCTCAAATCGCGAAATAAAATACTAGAACTCAAAATGACTAATCAGGTCATTACAAATCAATACCATAATTAAATATATACGAATAAAGCATTCAAAATAACAAAACTATCCCTAAGGGTCACCTCAAACCCCTTTCCAATCCCTTACACAATTTTAAATCAAATACTAATTTAAGTTATATACTATATATATTCTATTTTTCATTCAATAAACTAATAATCCTGATAAAACAATCCTATTACAATTATTGTATTATTAATCTACATATTACAATGAGATATCTACAGAAACATACCAAAAAATAAAATGTTTACGAGCCACATAACCACAGAATATTATTTACCATTTTTCGACAACAACAACATTTAAAATACTTAGAAGAAAAAAGAATTTTTTCAATGGATATGGCTGGATTCGTTAACATAAATATAAATAAGACAATAGACAAAATTTGAAGAAGATTTGAGGTAATTGTTCACTAGTTTGAAGTTAAAATTCGTAGTTGCAATTGAGTTGGAAAAATATTTTTGTGACACATGTAGTTTACTGTATATCCATACATATCATGGATATACACAAATATTCAAGAAATACACAAGGGGTGGACATGTGATACACATGGAATACATGTGGATATATAGATATACACATAGTTATACATGCCAAAAACTCATATTTTCCTTTGAACTGTAGCTCAAGCTTCACTTAACCCACCCTAAATCTACGTCAAATCATCCCAAAATTGAGTTTCAAATTCCTTAAGGTGTAACTAATCCAATCCAACAACAACAACCGAAAATAAATTTCACTTTCAAAAATTCAAATTTTCAAACTCAAGCTTAAATGAGTTTCAATGGCTGTCCATAATGTTTCTAGCCAAAGTGCATCAATTCAGCTTCAAATGAGCTCTTCTCAGGCTTATGCTTCACTAAGAATTTTCCAAGAAGATGCAACACCCAAACAATTCCGAACTCAAAAATTCGAATCCGCAATTTTGTAATCGAATTTAAGTTCGTCAATGGCAGACAAATTTTCCTTCTCAAATCCGTTTCTTAGGTAGCAAATAATGGCCGTAGTTATTTCAACTCAGGAATTCCAACTCAAAAAATAAAGTCAGAACTATCCTGTAACGACCCAACTTGTCGTTTTAAGAATTAACGCCCCGTTCAACGACTTAAGGTCTTGGGCAGCTTCGTATTATATGTATTGACTTGCGTGCACAATTGAATTCAGTTACCGGATGATTCGGGGTGATTTGGGACACTTGGCCCCTAAAATGGAAGCTTAAGTCTTAGGATTTTGACCATAGTCGGAAATGTATGAAGACGACTCCGGAATGGAGTTCCGTCGTTTCCATTAGCTCCGTTGGGTGATTTTGGACTTAGGAGTGTGTCCGAAAAATTATTTGGAGGTCCGTAGTGGAATTAAGCTTAAAATGGAGGAAGTCGATTTTTAAAAAGTTTGACCGGGGGTTGACTTTTTGATATCGGGTTTGAATCGATTTTGAAAATTTGAATAGCTTCGTTATATCAATTATGACTTGTGTGCAAAATTTGAAGTCATTCCAAATTGATTTGATGTGTTTCGCCACAAGATATAGAATTTGAAAGTTCAAAGTTCATAGATTTTGATTTGAGGTGTGATTCGTCGTATTGATGTTGTTCGATGTGATTTGAGGCCTCGAACAGGTCTGTGTTGTGTTATGGGACTGGATGGTGTGATTGGACGGGGTCCCGAGGGGCTCAGATGAGTTTCGGGGTGGTTTCGGACCATTTCTAGGCCATTTATAGTTGCTGGTTTTTGGCTACAGCAGTGTGCTATGCGATCGCGTGGAATTGGCCGCGATCGCGAAGCACAAAATGGGGGAAATGGCTAGTGAATCGCGATCGCGGAAGGCCTTTCGCGATCGAGTAGAGAAAATTTTCTGCTGCACTGATTCGACTTTGGAAGCTTATATCTCGCAATCTATAAGGAATTTGGAGATGATCCAAAAATAAAAGTTGTAGTCCTTTGTGTCTAGTATTTATAAAGGTAAACCATTTATCATTTGGAGTTGTGTACAAAATGTTATGATAGATATACTACAGGCTGTCCGCGAAGAGTTTGGAAATCTCTGTTGCATAGGGCTGACTTTAGAAGCTTATATCTAGAAATATATAAAGAATTGGGAGATGACAACAAATGAAATTATAGTTCTTGGAATCAAGTTTTCAGAAATTTAAACCATTCATCATTTGGAGTTTTGTACAAAAGGTTATGACCATTAAACTAGAGGCTGTCAGGAAGAGTTAGGGAGTTTGTTCTTCGCGATCGCGATTGGTTTTCCGCAATCGTGATGAGCAATTTTGTGGCTGAAAAATTTTGTGCTTCGCGATCGCGAAGCATTTTCTGTGATCGCAAAGAGTAAATACCTGAGCAGTAGCTATATTTCGAGATTTTAGCCATTTTTAACATATTTGGAGCTATAGAGCTCGGGTTGAAGTGATTGTTTAGGCGATTTTTACCATATGGATTGGGGTAAGTATTCTATATCCTAAAGTGATTATACTTCATGCTTATATAGTTATATTCATCATTTATTTCGGATTTAAATGGAAGAAATCAAGATTTTTGCAAAATCTTTCAAAAACAAAAATTTAAAATTTGGAGGTCGAGTTGTTATCGGAATTATATAAAATTGGTATGGTTGAACTCGTATCGGAATGGGTGTTCGAATTTCATGAAAATTATATCGGGTTCCGAGGGGCGGGTCCCGCGTTGACTTTTGTTGACCTTTTGGAATAAATTTTTAAGTCGATGTATTATTATCCGAAATTATTTTCGATACATTTTAATGGAGTTATATAATTAATTTGGATAGATTTGGGCGGTCTGGAGGTCAATTCAAGAAAGGATGCAATTTTGGAATATCGGCATAACTTCAAAAAGGTAGTGTCTTGCTTAACCTCGAGTGAGTGAATTAACCCTTAGGCATCGAGTCTTATGTGCCATTTGTGAAATTGGAAGTTGAGTACGTGAGGTGACGAGTACGTACTCGGGCTTATATGTAAAAATTTTCTTGGTTTAAAGTTTTAGGCATTCTTATGTATTAAATTAGATAATTGTTGGCATTAGTAAATCCTTGAATTATCACGCCTCGTTCCTTATTTGTCAAATTTGTATTTTATATAATAAATTTAGTGTTATTGTCACTTGGATTTTACGTGAATTCCGTGTGTTTATTGATTTGATATTTTCTCGGAATTAAATCTATGATGGAACCTTTATCTGCAAATATTTATTTATAAGTTTAAATTGAGGAGTTAATATAATTATCAAGAATTTGGAATAATGAAGGTGTTGCCCTATACTGAGTATTTTTCACCTTTGTTAATTGTTTTGAGGTTTATTGTACATTGTGCGGAGCCTTGGGCTATTTGTTAACAAATTTATTGATTCTGCTACATATTTGGAATTTGGTTATGGCCAGTGGAAATTGCGATATGAATTGTTGTATTGTGTTGTGGTTTAAACACTCTCCTTGATGTTATTTATGCTTCCTACCTTGCTTGTTAATGATATAAATGTGCTTGGTAAGGAAGAGTGTAAAGCACAAAGGGTGATGTCGTGCTATTTGAGAGTGTAAAGCACGAAGGATGATGTCGTGCCATTTGAGAGTGTAAAGCACGAAGGGTGATGCCGTGCCATTGAGAGTGTAAAGCACGAAGGGTGATGCCGTGCTATTTCATTTATATTATCAGGTGAGGATGAGAGTAAAAGCACGAAGGGTGATGCCGTGCAATTATTTTTATGTTATCATATATTCATGGCACGAAGGGTGTTTCTGTGCAGGCGAGCGCGAGAGACATACATTATATTGTGATATCGTTTTGTTGTGTATATATTCATGCCTTTATCTTGAAATGTTATTGTTCGCCTATGTTTTCTGTGTGACTTGTAGTCGTTGTTGCTTCATGTGTGCCTCCAATTTATTTCTTTTACTGTTATTGACATTTCTCCCACCTAATTGGTACTATTATATGTATTCACAACGAGGAAGATATAAATGCACGAATGGTGTTGCCGTGCCAATTGATTGAGAATGAGCTAAGTGCAGGAAGGTATTGCCGTGCCATTTGATGTGATATGTTGAATGTATTCCTCATGCCAGGAAAGTTAAATGAGGCATCACATGGTGACTTTTATTCGAAAGAATTATATTAGAAAGATATTTATTTGAAAGAATTATATTATAAAGATATTTACTTGAGAGAACTATATTTGAAAGATATTTTTTTGAAAGAATTATATTAGAAAGATATTTATTTGAAATAATTATATTATAAAGATATTTACTTGGAAGAAGTATATTTGAAAGATATTTACTTGAAAGAATTATATTCGAAAGGTATTTACTTGAAAGAATTATATTTGCAAGATATTTACTTGAAAGAATTACATTCGAAAGATATTTACTTGAAAGAATTATATTCAAAAGATATTTACTTGAAAGAATTATATTCTGAAATATATTTATTGAAAAGGATTATATTCCAGAGATTTTTATTGAATAACTTAGACACAATATGTATATTCGGAGGGACCTGATTAATTGGCTGTACCTGTGTTTAATACTCGTTTGAGCAATATTTATGGTGTTCCTGTTACCTTGCTGTTTAAATCACTAGTTGATTGATGTTGCTATTACTGCTATTTGTTTTCTATTATTTTTGCATGCTATATTGCACAAGTTATTAGACTAGTGAGTGTCTTGACTGTACCTCGTCTCTACTCCATTGAGGTTAGTCTTGATACTTACTAGGTACCGACCGTGGTGTACTTATACTATACTTCTGTATAGTTTTGTGCAGAACCAGGTATTGGAGATATCGGACTTGAGCAGAGTTAAAGCGGGATCGTAAGGATTCAAGGCAGAGCTGCTTGGTCGTCGCAGTCCCTTGGAGTCTTTTCATTTCATTGTACTATTAATTTTTAATCAAACAGTATTGTATATTCGGTCCTCGTGATCATTCCATGTGTTCAGTTAGAGTTCGTGACTCAGTACTACCAGTCTTGGGAAGTTGTATATTCATATTTATTCCGTTGTTAGTTTTAGCTACTTATTTAATTCAAAAGAAATGGCTTCAAAATGTGATAGAAATCGGCTTACCTCATCTTAGAGACTAGGTGCCATCACGACGCCTGTGGTGGGATTTTGGGTCGTGACATATCCCTTCATAACCTCAAAAATTTAATTTTGTAGCGAATGTTCTAAATTAAACTAATTGGGTATTTAGTACAAGGGCTGGTTAGGAGAGGGAGGTATTTATATTGAATAACTATAAGCCAACCCTTCTAGATGTTTCAGTGCTTGATTCTCAAATAGGATTGAATCTATAATGAATGATTGGTTTATATTATGGAAGAAAGACATGTATATGTGATATTAAATATTGACCAATGCTAGTTATATATGAAATGAACTATGTGAGCACCTAAATTTTGACTATATTTGAATTTTTATCACCTTGACTCTAATTAATTAAATAATCCAATTTCGATTAATGTTACTTTAACTGGAAAAACTCCGTATCTCTCGGAAAAAAGGAAGTGTGACAAACGAAAGATATATTCTACTACTCTAGGGGATTCTAATAGGCTAGAGGTCCTTCCGACCCCGTGACAGTGAATTGAATGAACAAACGCTATTCTTTAATCCAAATTTAATTTTAAGCTCCAACAAGTGATTCAATGGCAGATTTCGAATTTAACTCAAACAAGTTGCCTCAGACTTTCACATAAGGGAGAAACGGAGAGGAGAAAGCTCATAGACGTGGCAAGTGGGCCGGTCCCGGGCCTAAACGGGTCAAGTGGGCCGGTCCAAACGGTCTCGGGCTGGTCCCAAATTAAACGTGCCAAATAGTCCCGGGCTAAACGGTCTTTTTGTACGGACCGGCCTGAGACCGGGACCGTTTCGTCCCGGGCTAAACGGTCCCGGCCCGCGGGCTAAATGGGCTAAGTGGGCCCAACAGATTTAAAAAAAAAAAATTAAATAGATATTAGAGACAAAAGGATGTTAAAAAAATATCTAAGGCAATGCTTT
>AWOL01S0021207.1:0-44599 GCA_000715115.1 Nicotiana otophora
GTCAAGGCCCTACCGGAGTAAATATAATAAATTAAATAGTAAAAGATATAAGTAAAATTTATGATGACACAGTTAAAGAGATTTTCGAAAATTTAACAGTTAAGGGAACCCTCGGCTCAGAACAAAGTAAACACAATGGGGAATCTCCCGGGATACCGTCCCGTAGTTCCGAATGAATATGCAGTGCTGGGGGATCTCTCGGAATACGTCCGTTATCTCAAAGTAAATATGCACTGCTGGGGGATCTTCCGGAATACGTCCGTAGTCCCAAAGTAAATATGCAGTACTGGGGGATCTCCCGGGATACGTCCGTAGTCCCTAAGTAAATATGCAACGCAAGACGAAATGGCAGGTATGACATCGAGTTATACAGTTTATACTGAACACAGACAAGGAAAATAGGAATTTAACTAAGCATGGTGCACAGAATATCAAATAGGCAGTTAAAACACGTAAGCATGCTTTTCTAGTCTAAACTACACAATTAAACATATTAGTACAATTTAATAAGAGAAGCAATTTATGATTTAAAAAGGATAAACAGGATCTTTTTGCAATAATAGCTCGTGTAGGTACTCGTCACCTCACGTACACGGCGCCCACACACCAAATAATATCAAGATATCCAAAGGGGGAAGTCCCCAACACAAGGTTAGGCAGGCCACTTACCTCAAACCGCTCAAATCACCTCGATAACACGTTCTTTCCACGAGTATCCGACTCTAAATGGCCCGAATCTATTCAAATAAATTGCATAATGTAAATATAACTACGAGTAACTAATTTAGCTAATTAATTCGAAGCTAAAGCGTGAAATTAGGAAAAACGCCCAATGAGTCACCCCAGGCCCACGTCTCGGAATCGGATAAAAGTCGCAAAATACCAACACTCATTCACTCACGAGTTTACTCGTACCAAAATTGCTCAAATCCGATACCAAAATCTCGATCAAAATCCCAAAATTCGGCCTAAGAATCTTTCTCAAATTTTCACCCCAAATCCGAAATTAAACGATGAAATCAACCATAGATTAATGGAATATAACCATAAAGGAGTTAGGAATCATTACCCAAAAACTTCCTCCGAAAATTTCTCCAAATTTCGCCTTCTACCGAGCTCTCAATCAAATTTTTGTGTTATGAACTCAACCCTCGTTTTTGAACCTTAAATTCTTCCTAGCTGCGTTCTTCTTCGCGAACGCGAAATCACGATCGCTTACACGATGAACAATCTTCCACTGGCACAAACTTCCTCCTTCGTGAACTCGTACCTTCCACTGAAGGACCCTTCACGAACGCGGGAACCTCTTCCCGAACGCGTAGGCTTAATGCCCGAAGCTTCCTCTGCCCCGTTCCTCTGCGTGAACACAAGGACCATATCGCGAATATGTAGGCTTAAACAAGCTTTAAGGCTTACAACCCATTAATCGAACACCTAAGTGAAGGTCATAACCCTAGACCTTTTTACCATTTGAAAAACAAACAAAAATAATTTGCTAGTTTTAATTCGTAGTTGTCATTCTTAGTTTAAAATAGATTTAAAAACAAACCAATTTTGTGGAAATGTAATTCGAGATAATTCAAGCTCATTCACTCGAATATATACTCCTAAGTCCCATTCATAGATCCATGTAAAAAATCGACCCCGACTCCTTGTTGGGTACTATTATTGCTCCGACCGTTACACAACCTCAAATAGTGGTGTGGCTTGGACGAGATCATGCTCTCAGCGACAAATTCAATATTTCGGCACGAGTATTGTGAGTAGTAATCTTACCACAATTTGTGTTTTCATAACCTGCATAATTTATATATGATTTTGAAAATAAATGTGTTACCGATGCTTTGAAATTTGCATATAGGACAAGTCCTTTACTTGATATGGTATCGAACAATTTACTTGAGATGTTTACCGGTTAACCAAAATGTTTTCATCGTTACTAGATATATTTTACTGTTACTTGAGATGTAACAGTTATTTAAAATATTCTCACTGTTACTAGACATGTTTTACTGTTACTAGAGATATGATTACCGTTACCGAAATTGAATTACAAGATACGATAAGAATTGAAATGCCCTGTACTATTTTGAAAATGCTTCCATGTGAAGATTTATTGTTTACAAAGAAAAGTATGAATGAGAGGAGACTTTGAAGGATCCCGTAGCTAACGACGGGTTCGTTAGACTTGGTGCACCTTATATTTACAGATTACCGAGTATAATTATAGCCTTCGCTAGTGGGAAGGTAGAACTATCATATAGTTACAGCTTTCCCTCGAGTAGGGACCTACAGTTAAATTTGACTCATTTTACAAAGGGTCCACACAGTGATATAGATTACTTGATCCTTTCTTGAAAACCTCCCAAACATGAATATTGATATTACATAGTGTTTACCGAGATTATTATCGAATTGTGAATTGATTTATATTACATGAAACACATGATGAGACTGATTATTGGTTGTTGTTTCTGAAAGGGCATTCTTATAATATTTTCTCTTTAATATACTAGAATGTTTTCTGACTTGTCCCTAATTTAAAACGATCGTGGTTAAGTGTTATTACTCACTGAGCTAGCGACTCACTCCCCGCTATTTGTTTTTTTAGAAAAACAACAGTTGACACGAGTGTGGATTTTGTTAATTAGAGAATACAAGTTAATAGTTCCTGGTGAGCCCCGCACTTGTTCGCGTGGGCGAAGAGTTTATATTTTTATCGTCTTTTCTTTTGAAATCTTAGAGTCGCTCCACAATTCTTTTTATTAGAGTCATGAGTATTTATCCGTTATATTGGACTAGTTACAATATTGCACTTACTTTTCGTATTTTTGAGACGGGTTTAGTATTATTATGTTAGTAAGGTTAGTAATGTTGGTGAAAACTCGCTTTTGGCTAGTTGGTGAAGATTGTGACTAATTTAGGTGAATATTGGTTGGTTGTTATTTATTTATGAGAGAGAAAAGTTTTTGAATAGCCCTAAAACAGGGAAAACTTTGTCCGATTTTCTGTAAAATACCGATGAGGCTTACTTGGGGGCACTTGCTCCTAAGCGCCGGTCATGATCCTAAATTGGGTCGTGGCAAAGTTGGTAATAGACTCCTAGGTTATTCCTATGACTAGTAGAGCATACGTCGATAGTAGAATCTCAATTATGGTTATGTAGCCGGCCATTCCCATAATCGTGATTCTACGAGGGCGTGATAAAATATTTCTTATCTTTTTTTTATTATTCCTCCGTACGTGTGATGATTAGGGTAAAATAAATGTATGTCACCTTTTATCTTGTTCTTGTATGGCACAAACCAGTCATTCAATAATAGAGTTTGGTTAGAGGTTCAAGGATATTAAAATGCTGCTACTGGACAACAACTGTCCCCTACAAAGAAAAGCAATAGAAGTAGTAAACAAGGCCAATGAAAAGGCCGTTGTGCCATGATGAGGGGCTTCATACCGCTAATATATGTAATAAAGTCCACCCTTGAATTAAGTACTATACCACTGCCATAACTAGGAGATTATTATCATTGACGTGCTTACCTCCATGTAGAGAATAATTGAGAGCTCGATAGATATAATTGGTAGCAGGACAAAAAAAATAGATATAAAAGCTTTAGGCATCTGAACTTACTAAGATTGCGAGGAGATGAGATGTATTCTTAATAGAATTCCTAAAACTAAAACCACAAAGTTTACTGTTTCTGACCGTTTAATCATCCTTAGAGGCATTTGGCAAAATACTTAAAGCATTAGGAGCTTTATGATGTTCCAGTGAGAGGCCTGTGGATCCAGCAACCTATAGATTGGAGTATATGACGAATATATGAAATTGAACCATACTGTGAGGGATGTGGATATGAGTGACACAACTGACTTAGAAATAAGTTCACAACTTTTTGTGAATTATTGCCTTCTCGATAGTCGAAAGAGCAACCCAGATATGTACTTAAGAAATTAATTCAGACGATGGATTTACTAACATGTGACACCAGACATTATCAACAGTTTAGGTACGTAACATATAAGGTTTAGAAGCATGTCGAATGGTTGGTTAAACGTTTAAACAAGGCAATAATCCCACATACAAAAACTCTAAACTATTATGTGGAAGTTGAACTTGCAAAAAAAAAAAAAACAATTAAGAACTAGATATGATTGGCATGCAATTAAGAATTCATTTAAGAAGGCAGAGATTAGGAAATCTCGTAGTTTGAATTTTGTTTTTATATGGGACAGGAGCTAGATAAATGACATCTTGAGATATTATAAGATACTTTAATAGTTGCTACTTTTATGGAAGAATCTCATATAGTTGAAACTTTGTATGAAGTTTATTAGATTCAAGTTGAGAGAGGATACCCTATCTAGCCAAATTGTACTTGACTTTGTGGATTTTGACGTGCCTATAGGTATGATTGGTTATCATCTTGCCACATTACCTTTTATTACCATGCAAAGGTAGTTAGTCGAGACCCCACATTGTGGGATAATACTGGGTATATTATTATTATCGTTGTTGTTGTTGTTGTTGTTGTTATTGTTGTAGTAAACCTAATTGTAAAAACTAAAAATAAACAGAAATAATTATATCCCAATGATAGTCAAGGCTCTACAATTATTGAATAAGAGTGGTTAGGGTCTCGTAACTTCCGTAGAAGGATCCAAGAGATGTGAAACTTAGTTTAAAATAAATAAAAGAACTAATAATGAGAGAATTCTTTGATGTATTTCTAAGGTATTACTAGTATTAACTCGAGTACAAGAAATAAGTTTTTATTGACTTGGCACTAGACACAACTTATATCAATATCCCCATATTGTATCGAACTAGTGAAGCAAAGAGAACTAAATAAAAAGTTACATGGCCTACTGACAAGGATTTTATCAGACCGAGCATATCACCTTGGGGTGCACTGATATTTTTGTGAAAAAGAAAGGCAGATTCTAAGAGTGTACATCGACTAAAGGCAGTTGAATAAGATAACACTATCCAATAAGTGCCTATTGCCTTATATATATGACATGTCATCAATTGCTCAAATTTAGAAAAGAATATATTCTTAAGGCATCATTTCAAACTCGGTACGCTATTATGAGTTCCGTGTGATGCCTTTTGGACTTGCAAATACTCACATTATTGGACTTAATGAATAGGTGTTTACACTTTTTTTGGACAAAATTGTCATAGTAATTATTGATGATATTACATTGTAGCTAGGAGGAACACGAGGATTACCTGAAAATTGTATTATAGACTACTGCAGACAGTTTTTATAGAATATTATTTTGTCCTAAATAGCAGCTCCATTTATCAAGTTAACCTAGAAAAATGCAAAGTTCCAGCGGACGGAGGAATATGAGCTTAAATTTCAGAAACCAAAAACATGTTTAACAACCTCGCCAGTATTAGCCGTACCACCATGTTTTAGAGTATTCACGGTATTATGTAATGCATCGAATGTTGGGTTAAGATATTTTTTTCATGTAGAATGATATGGTTCAACACAACTAAAGAATCACAAGCAGAACTATCCCACTTATTATTTGGAGATGGCCCTAATGTATTTGCTTTGAAGATGTGGAGACGCTATTTGTATGATAAAACTTGTGAAACTTATATAGATTACAAGAGTTTGAAGTACGTATTCCAGTAGAGATATCTGAATCTTTAGCAACATAGATGGATAAAATAATTTAAGGATTATGAGTAGACTATTCTATATCATCCCAGAAAGGCAAAGTTGTGGCTAACACATTAAGTACAAAAAGTTGTGGGGTAGTTTGGTACATATACCTACTGTAAAGAGACTTTTGGTCAAGAATATGCACAGACTAAATAGTACAAATAAAAGAAATTCAGAGCTATTGTTGGCTTGTGCTCAAGAAAAGTCTTCATTGGAAAAGTGTATAAAGGCCACTCAATATAAAGATGAACGATTATGCAAACATGGAAATGAGGTCTTAGCTAGTAAAAGTGTAAAGACCCGACCGGTGTTTTTGCTTTTTAGAACCTCGTTCTTCTAAATAAGACTCCCCGTATATACTTTTACTATTTTATAACTTACAGAGATGGTTAGTTCGAGATTTGGAAGGGTTCGGGTTGAAATCGGAACACTTGGTTCCTTAAGTTGTCCTTAAAAGGCTAAGTTTGACTTCGGTCAATATTTTGAGTAAATGACCTCCAAATCGGGATTTGACATTTTCAATAGATTCGTATGGTGATTTTAAATTTGGGCGTATGCTCGGACCGGGTTGTGAATGACCCGGGAGCGTTTCAGCGCCTAATATTGAAAGTTGGTTCCTTGAAGGTTCTTGAGGTTCTTTAAATTTCGTTTAGAGTAGGTTTTGACGATATCGAGGTTCGAATAGAATTCCGAGACCGGGGTTAGTTCCATAATGTCATTTAAGACTTAGATGCAAAATTTGGTATCAATCCGAGCAGTGTAAGTATGTTTTGGCGCTTTGGGAGTAAATTGAAGAACTTAAAGTTCATAATATTGATCCAATTGGTTTGGGGTGTGATTATTAGTTTAATATGGTTTTGGGCATTCCGAGAGTTCAAGTGGGTTCATTTTATAATTTCAAACTTGTCAGTATGTTCGGGCGGGGCCTCGGGGGCTCCAAGTATCGATCGGACGAGGCTCGGACCAAGTTGAAACTTAGGAGCAACAATTGAAGTTCCCAGCTGCTGGTGTAATCGCACCTGCGCTTGGCCAGCCGCAGGTGCGAGCTCGCAGGTGCGAGCCAGGAGCCGCAGAAGCGAGCAAGCCAAGGCAGCCCAGGATCCGCAGGAGCGAGGAGTTTGGCGCACCTGCGAACGCGCAGGTGCGATGACTGTGACCACAGAAGCGGCTGTGTTCGCAATCGCGAAAGAGTCGGCCGCATGAGCGGTTGTGCAGGAGCGGCCCTGGCTCTACAGGTGCGATGAGCGAATGGCCAGGACGATTCTGCAGAAGTAGACTTTAGACCGCAAAAGTGATCCCGTAGAAGCGGAAGTCTCTCCGTAAGTGCGTAAACTGCTGAAGGCAGAATCCTTCATTTAATGTGGGACTTAGTCATTTTGGCTAATCTATTCCATTGTTGGGCTATTCTTGGAGCTCTAAGAGAGGGGATTCGCATCTAACACCTTGAGGTAAGTAATTCCTACCAAATATGGGTTAAATACATAACTTATGGGTAGATTATAATATGTAAATTAGTGAAAATCATGGGTTTAGGAGAAAACCTAAGTTTTTGATAAAAATGAGATTTAATCATGAAATTTGTTATGGAATCTAGTAAAAATCATATATTTGAGTTCATGAGCTTATGGGTAACAACTTTCTTTGAAAAATTCCGGAATTCGGACACGTGGTCCCCCCTCCCCCAGGGTAAATTTTAAGAATCTTACTTTTAGGGTTGGGTAACCTCTTTAATAGTTGGGATACGAACATTTGAGCATGTATTGATTAGTTTATATACTATCTGATCAGTTTTGGGTTGATTCGGCACCGAATTGAGGGTGTGATCACATTCTTGGACCGAGAAGTAGGCCTTGAAACGAGGTAAGTCTCTTTTCTAACCTTGTAAGAGGGAATTAACCCCATAGGTGTATTGAATTAAAATGTGCTTCTATTTGTGGGGGCTACATACGCACGGGGTGACGAGAGTTCGTACGTAGCTACTAATTATGCTATTGTCCGAGCAGTTTAGGACCCATATCATTCTATACTTACAATGTTTGTACCCTACTTTAACTTAATTGCTTAAGTCTTTTGAAACCTGATAAAAGAATTAAATTTCACTTACTTGAAGTTGTGAATGGAATACTTGACTGTTATTGAGGATTTGTATTTTTCCTTAAGATATTTTCTATTTGTGGAGCGGGCCGAATGCTTCGGTAGTAGATAGATGCATCTATGGTTCGTGTCGTTCAACCCTCGGTAGTGCACAATTTAAATATTATGTTAGACCGGGCCGTACGACCTCAGCATAATTTGCGCATGATAAATCTTTGGAACCAATTATAATTGATATTGCTTCTTTGGCTTGAGATATAAATTGTTAGATGATGGAAAACTAAATTTGGGACTTAATATTGGTGAAAAGATTATTTATTGTTTTTTGTTATTGGGCTTTCAGTATTCTTCTTGTAATCCATGCTTAATTAAAATTGTGATATATTATTGTTAGCCCATAGTAAGTGTTAAATTCGATCCCTCGTCACTACTTCTTCGAGGTTAGACCGGATACTTACTGGGTACATGTTATTTATGTACTCATGCTATACTTATGCACTTAAATATGCAGGATCTGAGGTAGGTGCATCTGGATATCAGTCCGGCGCGTGCACTTGATTACCACTTCGAGGCTTCACGGTGAGCTACCTTCTGAGCCTGTTCTGCAGTAGCCAGAGTCTTTTCTTTGATTGTATTTTTTCTGTCTATTTCACTTCGGACAATAGACTAGTATTCTTTTGTATATTCTACTAGATGCTCATACACTTGTGACACCAGGTCTTGGCACACACTTGTAGACTTGCGATTTTGGTTTTATTCTATGATTATGGTTGCACATAGTTTCTTTCGTGTTATTTATTTTAGATCAATTATTTCTCAAATTATTTCTTATATTAAAGAAAGTTTAATTACTTGGAAAAGAATTTGTTAAAAAGACGAAATCATGTGACTAGTTCACAGTTGGCTTGCCTAGCAGCGATGTTAGGACCTAATATAAAATTGGGTCGTAACAACATGGCATCAGAGCACTAGGTTCACGTAGGTCTAATAAGTTATGGGCAAGCCTAATAGAGTCTTGCGGATCGGTGCAGAGATGTTCGTACTTATCTTCGAGAGGCTATAGGGTGTTAGGAAACTACTCTTCATTCATCTCCGATCGTGCAGTTAATGGTGTACTAAGTTTCTTCTCTTATTCTCTCACAGATGGTGAGAACGCGAACGATGGACATTCCAAACACGGGAGGGGCTTCTCCCCCTCCCCCTATTTCTAGAGGCCAAGGTAGAGGTCGGGGGAGGGCACCTACCCGAGATAGGGGATGAGGACGTCCTAAAATTGCCCCAGTTGCACCACCAGCAGATCCATTGGAGGACCCCATTATTAAGGAGCAGGGCGAGGTACCTGTAGCAGAGCCTGCCCCAGTTGATTTCATGTCAGCACAGGGCTTTCAGGAGGTCATGGGCCATATGCTACGGTTCATGGATTCTATGACCTAGGCTGGTTTATTTCCAGCAGACCCAGCCACATCTCAGGTGGGAGGGGGAGCACAGACCCCTACTGCTCAGGCTCTAGGACATGCGGCTACCGTATATCAGACCCCGGATACACTACCCATGGGCGATGTTCAGCCAGTTGTAACAGCGACACCTGAGCCTAGACCAGCTTCGGCCGACGAGCCGCAAAAGCTATTGGATAGATGGACTAGGCTACACCCTCCTGTCTTCAGAGGTGAGCGACATGAGGATTCCTTGGACTTCATTGATCGTTGCAGGGACAGACTGTTCAACATGAGGATATTGGATTCCCACGGGGTGGATTTCACTACTTTCTAGCTGGAGGGCAGGGCCCGTAGGTGGTGGCAATCTTATTTTCTTGGCAGGTCGGCAGGTTCTCCTCCCATGACTTGGGACCAGTTTACACGCTTATTCTTGGATAGGTATATTCCACCCTCTCAGAGGAAAGAGTTACGGTTTCAGTTTGAGCAGCTCCAACAAGGCCATATGTCAATGACCGATTATGAGGCGAGATTCTCTGAGTTGTCTCACCATGCACTTATGATACTTCCGACTGAGACAGATTGTTGCGGGGTTGCACTCAGGTATTCAGGCTATTATGGCCCGGGGGGTTGAGATTGGGACTTCTTACCAGCTAGTAGTGGAGATATCTCGGAGGATTGAGGATTATCGTCAGAGAGGTAGAGAGCAGATGCAGAGGGACAAGAGGGTCCATTATTCTGGGGAGTTTACATGTGCCCCGGCAGGGGCCGAGGCCAGTTTGGGAGTGGTTAATCCAGTAGGCCCAAATATCCAGCACCACCACCTCCTTGGGGTGCTCCCGCGAGACCCTATTTCAGTTCCATGCCGGAGAGTTCATACTGTCCACCGGCTATTCAGGGTCTTTCCAGTGGGTACTCAGGCAACCAGGGTTCTTCCAGCACCTACTTTAGCGCCATGCCAGAGAGTTCACACTGCCTACCGGCCATTCAGGTTTCTTCTAGTGGGTATTCAGTCAATCAAGGTCAGACTCCAGGGAAGCAGAACATCGTACCAGAAGGGTTCTTTGAATGCAGGGATTTCAGTCATGTACGAAGATTCTGTCCGAGGCTTCAGGGCAACGCAGTGCAGCAGGTCCAACAGCCCATAATTACACCACCAGCTGTCCGGAATCCCAGAGGCGGAGGAGATACAGATAGGGGTCATCCTAGAAGTGAAGGCCGGGAAGGTAGAGGACAGCCAGCTGCAGCCCAGACAGATGGGGGCCGACTAGTCGGCTCCCCAACGAGGTTCTATGCTTTTCCGGCCAGACAAGATGTAGTGGCCTCAAATACCGTGATCGTAGGTATTATTTATATTTGTGGTAGGGATGCTTCGATATTATTTGATCCAGGGTTTACCTATTCATATGTTTCATCTCCATTTGCTCATTTCCTGGATATTCCTCGCGAGTCCTTGGGCACTCCTGTTTATGTGTCCACTCTTGTAGGCGATTCTGTTGTTGTGGATCGGATCTGTCGGTCTTGTGTGGTCACATTCTGTGGACACGAGATTAGAGCGGATCTTTTGTTGCTTGATATGACCGACTTTGAGGTCATCCTATGCATAGACTGGCTATCCCCATATCACGCCATCCTTGATTGCTATGCCAAGATCGTTACCTTAGCGATGCCAGAGTTGCCTAGATTGGAGTGGAAGGGTACGTATGTTAGTACATCTAGTCAGGTTATCTCTTTTATGAAGGCTCGGCACATGGTTGAGAAGGGTTGTTTGGCTTATCTAGCTTATGTTTGGGATACTAGTGCAGAGTCTCCGGCGATTGATTCAATACTAGTAGTCCGGGAGTTCTCCGATGTGTTTTCTTCTAATCTTCCAGGCATGCCACCAGATCATGATATCGACTTCTGTATTGACTTGGCTTCAGGTACCCAGTCTATATCTATACCACCGTACTGTATGGCTCCGAAGGAGTAGCTTCAGGAGTTTCTAGCAAAGAGATTCGTCAGGCCAAGTGTATCACCTTGGGGGTGCCCCAGCGCTATTTGTGAAGAAGAAAGATGGGACTATGCGGATGTGCATTGATCACCTCTAATTGAACAAAGTTACAATCAAGAACAAGTTCTCTTTGCCGCGTATTGATGATTTGTTTGACCAGTTGCAGGGTGCTAGGGTGTTCTCTATGATCGACTTGAGGTCAGGGTATCATCAGTTGAAGATTCGGGACTCGGATGTTCCCAAGACTGCTTTCCGTACTAGATATGTCCATTATGAGTTTCTGGTGATGTCCTTCGGCTTGACTAACACCCCAGTGATGTTTATGGACTTGATGAACAGGTTGTACAGGCCTTATATTGATTCGTTTGTCATTGTATTCATTGATGACATTTTGATTTACTCACGTAGCATGGAGGAGCATGAGTAGCACTTAAGAGTGGTGCTTCATACCTTGTGGGAACAGAAGCTATATGCTAAGTTCTCCAAGTGTGAGTTTTGGCTAGATTCTGTAGCATTCTTGTGGCATGTTGTATCAGGCGAGGGTATTAAGGTGGATCCCAAGAATATTGAGGCAGTTCATAGTTGGCCTCGTCCTACTTCGGCGACTGAGATCAGGAGCTTCTTGGGGTTAGCAGGTTATCATCGCCAGTTCGTGGAAGGCTTCTCATATATTGCAGCACCTTTGACTAGATTGACCCAGAAGGGTGCTCAGTTTTGTTAGTCCGATGATTGTGAGACGAGCTTCCAGAAGCTCAAGACAGCTTTGACTACAACACCAGTCCTAGTGTTGCCTTCCGGTTCGGGGATGTATACTGTGTATTACAACACTTCACGCATTGGCTTGGGTTGTGTATTGATGCAGGAAGGGCGCGTTATTACATATGCTTCGCATCAGCTGAAGCCCCATGAGAAGAATTATCCAGTGCACGATTTGGAGTTGGCCGCGATCGTTCATGCTCTTAAGATCTGGAGGCATTATCTTTATAGGGTATCTTGTGAGGTTTACACTGATTATCATAGCATTCAGCATTTGTTCAAGCAAAGGGATCTCAATTTGAGGCAGCGTAGGTGGCTTGAGTTACTGAAGGACTATGACATCACCATTCTTTATCATCCGGGCAAGGTGAATGTGGTCGCGGATGCCTTGAGCAGGAAGGCAGAGAGTATGGGTAGCTTGGCATTAATTTCAGCAGAGGAGAGGCCACTAGCCTTGGACATTCAATCTTTGGCTAACAGACTTGTGAGGTTGGATATTTCAGAGCCCAGCCGAGTTCTTACATGCGCCGTTGCCCAGTCTTCACTATTGGAGTAGATCAAGGCTCGATAGTTTGATGATTCGCACTTGACGGTTCTCAGAGAGACGGTACTGCAGGGTAGTGACAAGGAGGTTTCTATCGGCAAGGATGGTGTTCTGTGACTCCAGGGTTGTCTATGTGTTCTAAATATTGATGGCTTGAGGGAGAGGATTCTAGAGGAGGCGCACAACTCTTGATATTCTATTCATCCAAGTGCCTCAAAGATGTATCGCGGCCTGAGGCAACATTATTGGTGGCGGCAGATGAAGAAAGACATTTATGTATCTAGATGCCTAAATTGCCAGCAGGTTAAGTATGAGCACCAGAGGCCAGGAGGCCTACTCCAGCAGATGACTATACCTGAGTGGAAGTGGGAGCGAATTACTATGGACTTCGTAGTTGGGTTGCCGCGGACCTTGCGGAAGTTTGATGCAGTTTGGTTCATTGTAGATCGATTGACCAAGTCGGCACATTTCATTCCTGTGATGACTACGTATATTTCAGAGAGATTGGCCTAAATTTATACCCAGGAGATAGTTCGGCTGCATGGTGTGCCTGTTTCCATCATGTCAGACAGAGGTCCTCAGTTTACTTTGCATTTATAGAGAGCAATATAGAGTGAGTTGGGAACCCGTGTAGAGCTCAGCACCGCATTTCATCCACAGACCGACGGGCAGTCGGAGCGAACATTTCAGATCTTGAAGGACATGCTCAGAGCATGTGTGATTGACTTTAGGGAATAATGGGATCGGCTTTTTCCTTTGGCGGAGTTTTCTTACAACAACAGTTACCAGTTCAACATCGAGATGGCTCTATTTGATGCTTTATATGGTCGGCGATGTCGTTCCCCCATCGGGTGATTTGAGCCCGGTGAGGCTAAGTTATATGGTACTGATTTAGTGAAGGATGCCTTGAAAATGGTAAAGTTGATTCAGGAACGACTTCGCACAGCACAATCCAGACAGAGGAGTTACGCGAACCAGAAGGCGCGTGACTTATCATTTATGGTAGGCGAGAAGGTTCTCTTGAAAGTCTCGCCGATGAAGGGGATCATGAGATTTGGGAATCCAGGCAAGTTGATCCCAAGGTTTATAGGCCCATTTGAGATGTTGAGACGAGTTGGAGAGGTTGCTTATGAGCTTGCTTTGCCTCCCAGTCTATCGGGAGTTCATACGGTCTTCCACGTATCTATGATCCGGAGGTATCATGCCGACTTGTCAAATGTGTTAGACTTCAACACGATTCAGTTAGATGAGAGTCTGGGTTATGAAGAGTTGCCAGTTGCCATTGTTGATAGGCAGGATCGCCAGTTGAGGTCCAAGAAGATTTCTGCAGTAAAAGTCCAGTGGAGGGGCCAACCAGTCGGGGAAGCAATTTGGGAGGCCGAAGAGGACTTGCGGAGCAGATACCCACACTTATTCAGCACTCCAGGTATGATTCTAGGCCCGTTCGAGGACGAACGTTTGTTTAAGAGGTGGAGAATGTAACGACCCGACCGGTTGTTTTGCCTTCTAGATCCTCGTTCCCCTATATAAGACTCCTCAAATGCGCTTTACTGTTTTATGNGGAGAATGTAACGACCCGACCGTTCATTTTATTTTTTAGAACCCTGTTCCCCTAAATAAGACTCCCCGTATATGCTTTTACTATTTTATGACTTGCAGGGATGGTTAGTTTGAGATTTGGAAGGGTTCGGGTTGAAATCGGAACACTTGGTTCCTTAAATTGGCCTTAAAAGGCTAAGTTTGACTTCGCTCAACATTTTGAGTAAACGACCTCAGAATCGGGATTTGACGGTTCCAATAGGTTTGTATGATGATTTCAGACTTGGGTGTATGCCGGGACCGGGTTGTGGATTACCCGGGAGCGTTTTGGCACCTAATATTGAAAGTTGGTTCCTTGAAGGTTCTTGAAGTTCTTTCAATTTTGTTTAGAGTAGGTTTTGGTGATATCGAGGTCCGAATGGAATTCTAAGATCGGGATTAGTTCCGTAATGTCATTTAAGACTTTCACGCAAAACTTGGTGTCAATCCGAGCAGTGTAAGTACGTTTCGGCGCTTTGGTAGTAAATTGAAGAACTTAAAGTTCATAATTTTGATCCAATTGTTTTGGGGTGTGATTATTAGTTTTAATGTGGTTTTGGGCATTCCGAGTGTTCGCGCGAGTCCGTTTTATGATTTCAAACTTGTCGTTATGTTCGGGCAGGGCCTCGGGGGCCCCAGGTATTGATCGGACGAGGGTCGACCAAGTTAAAACTTGGGAGCAACAACAGAAATTTCCAGCTGCTAGTGTAATCACACCTGCGCTTGGCCAGCCGCATGTGCGAGCTCGCAGGTGCGAGCCAGGAGTCGCAAAAGCGAGCAAGCCAAGACTACCCAGGATCCGCAGGAGTGAGGAGTTTGGCGCACCTGCGAACGGGCAAGTGCGATGACTGTGATCACATAAGCGGTTGTGTTCGCAGGTGCGAAAGAGCCGGCCGCAGGAGTGGCCCTGGATTCGCAGGTACGATGGACGAATGGCTAGGCCGGTTCCGTAGAAACGGACTTTTGACTGCAGAAGCGGTCCTGCAGAAGCGAAATTCCCTCCGCAGATGCGAAAACCGCTGAAGGCGGAATCCTTCATTTAATGCGGGACTTAGTCATTTTGGCTCATTTATTCTATTGTTGGGCGATTCTTGGAGCTCTTAGAGACGGTAGTTTTATCTAACACCTTGAGGTAAGTAATTCCTACCAAATATGGGTTAAATACATAATGTATGGGTAGACTATAACATGTAAATTAGTGAAAATCATAAGTTTTAGGAGAAAAACCTAGGTTTTTGATAAAAATGAGATTTAATCATGAAATGTGTTATGGAATCTAGTAAAAATCATATATTTGAGTTCATGAGGTTATGGGTAACAAATTTCTTTAAAGAATTTCGGAATCCGGGCACGTGGGCCTGGGGGTGAATTTTAAGAATCTTACATTTAGGGTTGGGTAACCTCTTTAATAGTTGGGATACGAACTTTTGAGCATGTATTGATTAGTTTATATACTATTTGATTAGTTTTGGGTTGATTTGGCACCAAATTGAGGCTGTGAGAACATTCTTGGACCTGGAAGTAGGCCTTGAAACGAGGTCTCTTTTCTAACCTTGTAAGAGGGAATTAACCCCATAGGTGAATTGAATTAAAATATGCTTCTATTTGTGTGGGCTACGTACGCACGAGGTGACGAGAGTCCGTACGTAGCTACTAATTATGCTATTGTTCGGGTAGTCTAGGACTCATGTCATATTATACATATAATATTTGTACCCTACTTGTTAACTTAATTGCTTATGTCTTTTGAAACCTGATAAAAGAATTAAATTTCTCTTACTTGAAGTTGTGAATGGAACACTTGACTGTTATTGAGAATTTGTGTTTTTCTTAAAATATTTTTTATTTGTGGAGTAGGCCGAATGCCTCGGTAGCAGATAGATGCATCTATGGTTCGTTCCGTTCGACCCTCGATAGTGCGTAGTTTAAATATTATATTAGATCGGGCCGTACGACCTAGGCATAATTTGCGCATGATACATCTTTAGAACCAATTATAACTGATATTGCTTCTTTGGCTTGAGATATAAATTGTTAGATGATGGAAAACTAAATTTGGGACTTAATATTGGTGAACGGATTATTTATTGTTTCCTGTTATTGGGCTTTCAGTATTCTTCTTGTAATCCATGCTTAATTAAAATTGTGATATATTATTGTTAGCCCATAGTAAGTGTCAAAGTCGACCCCTCGTCACTACTTATTCGAGGTTAGACCGGATACTTACTGGGTACATGTTGTTTATGTACTAATGCGATACTTATGCACTTAAATGTGCAGGATCTGAGGCAGGTGCATCTGGATATCAGTCAGGCGCGCGCACTTGATTACCCCTTTGAGGCTTCACGGTGAGCTACCTTCTGAGCCTGCTCTGCAGTAGCCAGAGTCTTTTCTTTGATTGTATTTTTTCTGTCTATTTCACTTCGGACAATAGACTAGTATTCTTTTGTATATTCTACTAGATGCTCATACACTTGTGACACCAGGTCTTGGCACACACTTGTAGACTTGCGATTTTGGTTTTATTCTATGATTATGGTTGCACATAGTTTCTTTCGTGCTATTTATTTTAGATCAATTATTTCTCAAATTCTTTCTTATATTAAATAAAGTTTAATTACTTGGAAAAGAGTTTGTTAAAAAGACGAAATCACGTGACTAGTTCACAGTTGGCTTGCCTAGCGGCGGCGTTTGGCGCCATCACGACCTAGTATGAAATTGGGTCGTAACAAAAAGCAAGGATGTGACTAGTGATAGAAATTATATTTTTTTACTAGGTAACAAGTTGAGTACCAGATGTAGATAAGTTAAGATGAGTCATTTCTTGAGGTGCTTGTAACTCTAGATTCACCGTACATTCGGGGTCTAAAAAGGTGTACTATGACTAGAAGAAAATTGTATTTGTGGGAAAGGAAAGAGGGAAGATTTCCTTAACCTTATTTCTAACTGTTTGACTTGTTAGCATGTCAATATTTGTAACTCACAGGTCTGCTACAACAGCTCGAGATTCCAAAGTAAAAATGGAATAGAATCAAAGTGAGTTTATGACAAAAATACCCGACATAATTAGAGGTTATAATTATATGTGGGAATTTCAAATTTGGCTTATATAGTAGGCACACATTTTATTTGTCAAAACTTCTCATGCTAAGAATGAATATGCCCAAAGATACATGAATGAAAAATTGTCAAAGTCTATGGGTCTATTGTCATAGAAGTTTACAATTTATTGCACGATTTTGAAAATCCTTCCAAGAAGTATTGGTTACACGAGTAGATCTTAGTACTATATTTTATCAGCAGACAAACAAGTAGTCTGAACGTATTATACAGATCTTGAAGGATATTTTGAGAGTTTTCATTTTGAGTTTGAAGGTAGTTTGTACGCTTAGTAATATATCTATAACAATTTGCCTACAATGATAGCTTTTAGTATGGTATATAGGTGGTACAATATGGAGCCTTATATAATATACGATGTCATTCTCCTATCGGATGGTTTGAAGCCGATGAGGCTAACTTATTAAGACATGACTTAGTACAAGAAGCTATTGACAAGGTCTAGTGATTAGATTATTCACAACTCAAATTAGACAAAAGTCAAGGGACTTAGTTTTCACAATTAGGGATGGAGTGTCCCTATGAGTTTTCCCTATGAAATGCTTAATTTGATTTAAAGGAGGTAAGTTGAGGCCTATATATGTAGGACCATATGAGATACTTGACTAGTGGGAGCTATGGCATATCGCTTGGCACTTCCTCCAGAGTTGTCTCTTATTTATCAAGTGTTTCATGTCTCCATGCTCATAGAATATATATCAGACTCATCTCAAGTGCTTGAAGCATCAACTATACCGCTTGATTCGAAGTTCTCTTATGAGGAGGAGCCAATGGCTATTGTTGATAGACAAGTAAGAAAGCTATGATAAAAAAAATTGAGTTTGTAAAAGTCTTATATATAAATCATAGAGTTAAAGAAGCTACATGAGAAGTAGAAGATGCTATGGGAGTCAAGTATTCTCATTTATTTCAATCTACAGGTATGTACCTAAGCTAAATTCGGGGACCGAATTTTATAAGGTGGAGAGAATGTAATACCTTATAACTTAAATGGGGACATATTGGTCATTTAGAAAAACAAAATAAAAATATAATAAATGAAAAGAGGGCCGAATCAGCCCATGAGAAATAACCTAGCATAGGCAAGTGTTCTGCAAACATAATGAGTCAAAAAGAAATTTTGGAGAGAGAAGTGCTTGGCACTAAGCAGTAGAACGTGAAAGAGGAAAGAAACAATGTTAACTAAGAGAATAAATAGATGCATAGGATCTGACAGTATTTTCCACGTTTGAGGCCAACTTTGGGAATTCTTGGTTCAAGTAATTCACTATCCACCATTGATTTTCCTTCCGTGAAGAAAATAAGGTAATTTGGGATTCTACTTACCTTAGATAATTTGTTTCAGATTCTCTTCCTTACTTAATATATAATCTATCATTTATTGGTTGGTTAGTTAATTATAGGTGAACATAAGAAAAGGGAATAGAATGGCTCATGGAGTTTCTATGGACAAGGTACTTGTAGAAGAGTGCTTGTATTCATTAATTCCATAGGAGAAGTCATGAAATTTTGCAGCAAAGTATATTCTTTTTCAAATAAGAAAGTCAAAACCTTCTGTCCTAGAGATGGTAGTATCTTCAATATAAGGACAAATATAGAAATAGGTTATCTCTTTTTTCATACACATACTCTTACATTAAGTAAATAAAAAAAAATTAGTGATCAGACTCCAAGGAATTGGCTCATGAGAATTGATTAAATTTGACCGAATTTAACTGACTATGCCAGTACTTGTGGTGTTGATACATGAATTGGTTTTGTAACGATATAGGTAGTTGAAGAAGTCGAACGAAGTGCTCGCAGCGACAAATTCAATATTTCGGCACGAGTATTGTGAGTAGTAATCTTACTACAAATTGTGTTTTCATAATCTACATGGTTTATATATGATTTTGAAAATAAATGTGTTACCGATGCTTTGCAATTTGCATGTGGACAAGTCCTTTACTTGATATTTTTATCGTTACTAGATATGTTTTACCGTTACTTGAGAAGTAACAGTTATTTAAAATGTTCTCACTGTTACTAGACATGTTTTACTGTTACTAGAGATATGATTACCGCTACCGAAATTGAATTACATGATTTGATAAGAATTGAAATGCCTTGTACTGTTTTAAAAATGCTTCCATGTGAAGATTTATTGTTTACAAAGAAAAGTATGAATGAGAGGAGACTTTGAAGGATCCCGTAGCTAACGGCGGGTTCGTTAGACCTGGTGCACCTTGTATTTACAGATTACCGAGTAAAATTATAGCCCTCGCTAGTAGAAAGGTAGAACTAGCATACAATTACAGTTTTTCCTCGAGTAGGGACCTACAGTTAAATTTGACTCCTTTTAGAAGGGTCCATACAGTGATACAGATTACATGATCCTTTCTTAGAAACCTCCCAAACATGAATATTGATATTATACAGTGTTTACCGAGCTTATTATCGAATTGTCAATTGATTTATATTACATGAAACACTTGATGAGTCTAATTATTGGTTATTGTTTCTGAAAGGGCATTCTTATAATATTTTCTCTTTAATATACTAGCATATTTTCTGACTTGTCTCCAATTAAAAACGGCTGTGGTTAAGTGTTATTACTCACTGAGCTAGCGACTCACTCCCCGCTATTTATTTGTTTTACAAAAACAGCAGTTGACGCAAGTGAGAATTTCGTTAATTAGAGAATACGATTTAATAGTTCCTGGTGAGCCCCGCACTTGTTCGCGTGGGCGAAGAGTTTATATTGTTATCGTCTTTTCTTTTGAAATCTTAGAGTCGCTCCACAGTCATTTTATTAGTGTCATGAGTATTTATCCGTTATATTGGACTAGTTACAATATTGCACTTTCTTTTCGTATTTTCGAGATGGATTTAGTATTATTATGTTAGTAAGGTTGGTAATGTTGGTGAAAACTCGCTTTTGGCTAGTTAGTGAAGATTGTGACTAATTTATGTGAATATTGGTTGGTTGTTATTTGTTTATGAGATAAGAAAAATTTTGGATAGTCCTAAAACAAGGGAAACTTTGTCTAATTTTCTATAAAATACCGATGAGGCTTACTTAGGGACACTTGCTCCTAAGCGCCGGTCATGATCCTAAATTGGGTCGTGACAATAATGTCATCATCTTTTATTTTCCTCTTGAAAATGCATTTGGAACCCAATGGTTCGTCCCCTAGAGTAATATCAACTAACTCCCAAGTATGGTTATTTAATATGGATTCTATATCATTATTGACTGCTTCTTTTCAAGGAAGACATAACTTCTTTCAAAGTTTAAAGCTCATTTTCTAATAAGAATGTCAGAAAATCCGATCCAATGGAAGTACTTATCCTTTTACGATTACTACATCTTGGATTCACCTCATTAGGTGTACTTTCCTTTGCATCTTCCCGAGGTCGCTTAAATATTCCACTAGATGACTCACATTCCTTTTTATACAGATAAATATTCTCAAAGAATTCAGCATTATCTTATTCGATTACCGTATTAATATGAATGTCGGTATTTTTTTTATAACCAGAAAATGATATGCCTTACTATTTGTTGCATATCCTATGAAAACACAATCAATAATTTTCGGTCCGATCTTTACCCGTTTGGGGTTAGGAACTTGCACTTTAGCTAAGCACCCCCACACTTTAAAATATTTAAGTTGGGCTTCCTTCTATTCCATTTTCATATGGAATGGATTGCGTCTTGCTATGGGAAACTCGATTGAGTATTCGATTAGCTGTAAAAATAGCTTTCCCCTAAAAGTTCTGGGGTAATCCAGAACTTATCAACGAGACATTCATCATTGTCACGACCCAAATCTCCCTCCGTAGGATGTCGTAATGGCACCTAGTCTTAGGAACTAGGTAAGCCTAATATTTACTGAAATAATAATAATATTAATTAAAGACTGACAAATACGAAGTAGAAATCTCTATACAATACGTACAATCCCAAAATCGGTAGTACAAGTCATAAGCTTTACTGAGTTAGTAGAAAGCCTATAAATACAACTATTTTGAAGTAGAAATAAAACAGTGCGAGAACAATATCAGAAGGTGACTCTGAAGCCTGCGAACGCAGCAACAGGTTTACCTTGAGTCTCCACAGCAAGATCCGTATAGCTAGCTAGTGATCAACTGACTCCAATTTACCTGGCTCTGCACAAAAATATGCAGAAGTGTAGTATGAGTACACTATAATCGGTACCCAGTAAGTATCGAGACTAACCTCGGTGGAGTAGTGACAAGGTACAGTCAAGACACTCACTAGTCAAATAACTTATGCAATATAGCATACAAAAATAATAGGGAACAAATAACAGTGATAGAAACAATAACCAACTAGTAATATAAACAGCAAGGCAGCAATAACACCATAATTATTACTCAGACGAATAAGAAACACAAGTACAACCAATTAAACAAGTCCTTCAAATATAAATCTTTCACATATAATTCTTTCGAATAAATACACTCCGAATATATTTCTTCAAATAAATAATCCTTATATAAAAATCATAAAATACGGGTCTCAACCCCTTTTATATTCTCACTGTACCTCACGCCCATATCTTTATCACAGCCACACAGACAACTCTCGTTCCAAATATATCAATACATAAAATCTGCACGATCAATTTATTTTCAATAAAGTAAGGTTACAATTTTTTAAACCAAGTAAGAATTCAACAAAGAAATGAGTTTATTTTTGAAATAGTTTGAGTGAAGAAAATGGAATTTCAAAGAAAATGATATTTCAATTAAAATAAAGTATCAGATAAGCTACTGATTTGGATATAAAACTTATTAAATTAAAACATAATAGTAATTTCTTTTATTTAAAATAACTCAATCATTAAGAACAAGTACAAACTAGAAATAATGTCATGACCCAAAATTCTCACCTTCGGAACCGTGATGACGCCTAACATTTTACTTGCTAGGCAAGCCAATATTAGAATAATTTAAACCAGTTTTAACAATTCATTTTAATTAAAAATAAAGAAACCTACAATCGAATTAATATCTGAATTTAAATGCGCAAACCAAAAATAATACGATGTCTAAATACCATCCCAGAACTGGAGTCACAAGTGCACGAGCTTCTAGAATAATACAAACAAGGTTCTGGATAAAAATAAAGTTGTCTTAAAGAAAGCACACATCCAAGATAAGGTGGAAGGGGACTTCAGAGCTGCGAATGCCGTGCAACTATACCTCAAGTTTTCTCTGATAGCCGAATCCGAGTGAATCTACAGTACATCGGTGGGACCAACTCCGGTATCTGCATAAGAAGTGCAGAGTGTGGTATGAGTACAACCAACCCAATGTACTCTATAAATGCCGAGCCTAACCTCGACGAAGTAGTGACTGGGCTAAGGCAGGTTGCTTACATTAATCTGTATGCAATAATAATAATAATAACATGAAAATAAGTAAGATCGGTAAATCATATCAATAATTTAAGTCAATTCAGCAATCATAAACCTTTAATTAATTTTCGTTGCGGCGTGCAACCCGCTCCAACAATATAAACTTAGAATAAAATCTGTTGCGGAATGCAACCCTATCCAACAATATAATCTTTCAATTAAATTCCATTGCGGCATGCAACCCGCTCCAACAATATAAACTTTTAATTATTCCATTGCGGTGTGCAACCCGATCCAACAATATAAACTTTAAAATCAATCCGTTGCGGCGTGCAACCCGCTCCAACAATATAATTTAACAATTCTTAAATGTAAAACTATTCCAATAAATATCACATTAAATAAGAAATTATTAGGCAACAAGGCATACAATGATTATGATTTATTTGGGAAACAAGTAATGACAAGTAACAATTAATTGTGAAAATCAGGAAGCAAATAGGCAATTTAATATTTAATGTGCTAAATGTCAAGTAGCAATTAAGACACATAATTCAAATAAGCATGTTGCAATTATAACATGAATTCAATACATAATATTGGACAAGGAATATGAGAGAAATAATTAATATAATAATTAATTCATGATTTAAAATAATTTATAATTTTTAGATAAATACGCAAACAATCGATTTGACGACGTATAGACACTCGTCACCTCGCCTATACGCCATCACACATGAAATTCACGTAACAAATAATTCAAGGGTTCTATTCCCTCAAGTTAAGATTAACCACGACACTTACCTCGTTTCGCAATTTCAAGTGATCACTCGGCCACAACCTTTCCTTTCGAATTAGTCTCCAAACCAATCAGAACTATCAAATTATTGGCCAAAAATTCAATTGGAGCTTTAACAATTATTCACAATTCGAAAAAGACTTAATTTAAGTCATTTTCGGAAAAGTCAACCAAAAGTCAACGTGGGGCCCACTTTTCGGCGCCCGACGAAACATCACGGAAGCCGGACACCTGTTCCGATACGAGTTCAATCATACTAAAATTATCGAATTCCGACATCGGATTGCCTTTCAAATCCTAAATTTTTGTTTTTGGAAAGTCTTATAAAAATTTTAATTTCTTCCATCTAAATACGAAATAAACGATGAATATAAACATGAATTTATGAAATATAATCACTTTCAGCTATAGAACACTTACCCAAGCCGAATTCGTGAAACAATCCTTTGGAATCGCCCAAATCCGAGACTCAAAACTCAAAAATGAGTAAAAGTGGCTAACACCCGATTTTGTAATGTATTCTGTCCAGCATTTTCGCATCTACGGAAAAATTTCCGCATCTGCTGGCTCGCATTTGCGAGAAAAATATCGCATCTATGAAATGGGCTTGCCAAGTGAGTGTCCGCATCTGCGGAAACTGAGCTGCATTTGTGGCTGTGCAGAAGCGCATGAAGGAGCCGCATAAGAGGTACCTTCCGCATTTGCGGTCGCCAAGCCGCAAAAGCGGTTGTCGCATTTGTGACCATTTTCTCACAGAAGCGAGTAGGCTGCCCAGGCTCCAAATTACAGAAGCGATGAGGCTCTCCGCAGAAGCGGGGCCGCACTTGCGCTCCAAAAGTCGCAGGTGTGAAACACTAGAACCAGACCTGCAAATATTTACCTAAATCATCTAAAACACGTCCGAAACTCACCCGAGCCACTCGGGACCTAGTCCAAATATTCCAACAAGTCCCGTAAGCTAATACGAACTTACTCGGGGTCTCCAATCACGACAAATAACGTCAACATTATAATTTACACCTTAATTCGGACTTATGAGTTTCACACTTTTCACTTTATAAAACCCGCGCCGAAATGTACTAAATGAATCCGGAATAGTTTTAAATTTGGCGCACAAGTCATAAATGATATAACGGAGCTATTCCAACTCTCGAAATCTCAATCCGAGTCCGATATCGATAAAGTCACACTCACGGTCAAACTTTGGAAATCTTTAGCCTTTAGATTTCTAGTTTTCAATAAATGGCGATAACTCAAGTTAGGGACCTCCAAATTAAATTTCGGGCATGCGTCCAAGTCCCAAATTTCGATACGGACCTATCGAAACTACGAATCCGGTTTTGTTTGCTCAAAACGTTGACCGAAGTCAACTCAAATGAGTTTTGATGCTCTATTTCACATTTTAATCAACTTTTCACATAAAAACTTTCCAAAAACAATTTACGGATTGTGCACGCAAGTCGAGGGATGCTAAAAGGTGCTATTCGAGGTCTCAGAACATAGAAATAAATATTAGATTTAAAGATGACCTTTCGGGTTATCACAAATACAAATCCTCATAGTCTCGTATGAAAAAGCCAAAGCCAACATAATACTACAAGAAATACAAAACACTTAATATTTAGTCAAATAATACATCACGAAGAACACATAAATGTATATATTACGGAAAAATAAAATAACCAAAGGCAAGTGCAACCATAGAGAAATGTCAATAAAAGGCACTCCTGAGGTACCGCCTCGTAGTCCCAAATCATAAATAAATTTCAACAACAATGCCCCTAGGCCATCACAAGTCATCACAAATCAATCCCCGACATAGCCCACCTTGTCTCGCCATGTACGCAATAATAAATTAAATGCGCGCCATGTCTCGCCGCACGCGCATAATAATATTCCTACCTTGTCTCGCTACGTGCTCAAACCCACATATATAGCTCGCCTTGGCACGACACATGTGCATATATCAATAATTATAATAGCACGGCATAAACCTCATGAAAACACTCGAACAAACCTCTCAACAATATCACGTGCCAATATCACAAATTGCACATCTAGTGCTCAAATATTACAACTTGCCACAAAAATCAACAATACATTAATTTCCTAAATAAGGAGCCCATGGCTCGACCATAATGTATACAAAATCTTAACAAAATTATCAGTGAGTGAACAACTCAACGAAATAATATTTCACAATTTAACACTTTGCCTCAATATGATTTACGTCCTTTATAACTCAATACCAATTTCAACAACATGAACATTCATCAAGGAACAACGCCTTCTTAAATCCAATTTTTTTTTATAAATAAATTAACGCCTCAATTTAAACTTATTTAATAATTATTAGCAGATAAGGATTCCATAATGAATTTTAATTCCAAGAAAATATCAAATCAACAAACACATGGAATTCACATAAAAATCCAAATGACATTCACACTAAATTATCATATAAAATACAGACTCGACAAACAAGAAATGAGGAATGACAATTCAAGAATTTACTAAATGCCAACAATTATCCAATTTAATAAATAAAATGCCTAAGGCTTTAAACCAATAAAATTTGCACATATAAGCCCGAGTATGCACTCACCACCTCGCGTACACGGCTTAAAATCACACAATATCCACATAAGACTCAATGTCTAAGGGATAATTCCCCCACTCAAGGTTAGGCAAAATACTTACCTTTTTGAAGTTAGATCGATATTCCAAAATCGCCTTCTTGCTTGAATTGACCTACGGACAGCTCAAATATATCCAAATTATTTGTATAACTTCATTAAAATTCATCGGAAATAATTTTGGATGTTAAAACGTCGACTTATAATTTCACATTTAAAAAGTCAACCAAAAGTCAACGCGGGGCTCGCATCTCGGAACCTGACAGAATTTTCACGAAATCCAAACACCCATTCCAATACGAGTTCAACCATATAAATTTTATCAAATTCCGATAACAACTCGGCCTCCAAATCTAAATTTTCCGTTTTTGAAATATTTTGCAAAAATCCCAATTTCTTTCATTTAAATCCGATTTAAATGATAAATATAACCATTGATTTATGAAATATAATCACTTTTGGATATAGGACACTTACCCAAGTTGAAGTCTTGAAGAAATCCTCAACATTGCCCAGAACTGTGCTCCAAAAATCCAAAACGAAATGAAAGAAATGACCATTTTTGGTCCTTAAGTTTCTACCCAATAATAACATTATCTTGGTCGCTAAAAGTCCAATTCGTGTCTCTATAAGTGTCGAATTTGATCGCTAAAGGTGCGCACCAGAATTGTTTACATCAATATTTTATGTTTCACTAAAAAGACTCTAACTCTATCATACGAACTCGGAATTTGACGATTCTTATTCCTATGAGTCAAAATAATAATACAAACCTACTCGTTCAATCGAAACTCAATTCGGAGCTCATTTGCTCAATGTGATACCAATTCCGCTCGTTAAACAGTTAACTCATGTTTCACGCTAAAAACCCAATCGCGACTAGATGAAATTAGACCAAACATTCCAGATCCTTCTTATAATTCATTAGCAAACTCCCAAAAGTCTCAAAATCAAGTTTTGATCTCTAGAACTAAAAATGGACCTTTGGATCATTACAAGCTTATGCTTAAAACACCAAACTCTTCCAAAAATCCTTCCAAAACTCATCCGAGTCCTATGGGACCCGAACCAAGTATACTAACAAGTCCCATAACATGACTAGTCACGACCCAAAATCTCACCAGTCGTGATGGCGCCTATCTCAATACTAAGAAAGCCAACAATCTAAATAAACCACCATATCTTTTAAGTTTGAGAACAAAATAATTAATTTCAGTGGAAGAAACTCACAATTTCAAATATAACACTCCCAAAACCCGGTGTCACTGAGTACATGAGCATCTAATATGAATACAAAGTTTGACGGATAAAAATCACTGTATGAAAATATAGAAAAGTACAATAATTAAACAGGAAAGGAATCGAGTCTGCGGACGTCAAGCAGCAACCTTGATAGTTCCCAACAGAATTAACTTCGAAATCTAGCAGCCGCCGTATCCAGGAGCACCTGGATTTGCACACGAAGTGCAGAGTGTAGTATGTGCACAACTAACTCAATAAGTAATAAGACAAACCTCTGTGCTGAAAGTAGTGACGAGCTCCGCAGGTACAGTCCAATATAAACAATGGTACAACAATGTAGGCATGATTTCAAGTTCAACAGTTAAACTCAGTACAAATGAAATAGATCAATATTGCATGATATAAGGAATACGACATCTCAGTAGAAAGACCTCAAGTAAATACTGGTCATAATTATTCGGTCACTCAGTACTGTTTATGGACAATCTAGCCCCAGGGATATTCCATCCCATATGTACATACACATAAACTAATAGTCAGTCATTCAGTACCGTATAAGGCCAATCCAGCTCTGGGTTAATTTATCCCCAAATGTAAATGATACAGACAAGATCCATGTCCAGGGAAATTCATCACAATATAAATAAGTAAGGCAAGTCCATACCCTGGGAAGTGCATCCCGAATATATAATCATCTACGCTCACTGGGGGTGTGTACAGACTCCGGAGGGGCTGCTTCGGTCAAAGCGCTATATTATTGCGGCGTGCAGCCCGATCCAATATTGTTGCGTCTTGCAATCCGATCCAATATTATTGCGGCGTGCAACTGGATCCAATAATATATATATATAGCCCGAAGGCTCGTTGCAGCATGCAACCCAATCCATATAAAATATAATCAATATAATATGTTGCGACGTGCAGCCCGATCCTAAAATGTCACTCTCACTCAGGCCCTCGGCCTCACTCAGTCATCAATCTCTCCAGTCTCACTCACGGGCTCACAATGTCATGAAACTTGCCAGACAACAATGATATGATGTATCAATAAATAATATCTGAGACTGAGATATGGTATGAATGGATGGATATGACTGAGTATGAAATATCAATGAAATCAGTGAGATGACAGTAAGAAACAACCACTATGGGTCCAAACAGTATCGGCATAATGCCTAAACATGATATCTAGCATGATTGACAGCTTAAATACTTTATCACATGGTGAAAACACGGATATCAACAAAGTAGGATCAATATACAGTGCCATTGGAACAACAGAGTCTCAATTCATATGGTGCACGCCCACACGCCCGTCACCTAGCATGTGCGTCACCTCAAACAACGCTAAAACCACAAATCATACCCCAATTCAAGCCTAATGAACTTTGAAATTTCAACTTCTTTATCTTGTGCCGAAACACATCAAATCAATCAGGAATGACTTCAAATTACAAGTCACATTTCAAATTACGGACCTATTCTAATTTTTAGAATCGGATTTCGACCCCGATAGCAAAAAGTCACCCCCCGGTCAAACTTTCAAAAACTTCAACTTTCGCCATTTCAAGCCTAATTCCACTACGGACCTCCAAATAATTTTTCAGACACGCTCCTAAGTCCAAAATCACCATACGGAGCTATTGTAATCATCATAATTCAAATCCGAGGTCATTTACATATAAGTCAATATCCGGTCGATTTTTCCAACTTAAGTTTTCCATTATGGGACTAAGTGTCTCAATTCATTCCGAAATCTCTCCGGAAACGGAACTAACTAATCTGATAGGTCATATGTCACGACCCAAACTAACCCCTGTCATGATGACGCCTATCGTGGAACTAGGCAAGCCGACTCATTTCCAAAACAAACCGATATTTTCATTTCAAAGGTAATTTCAATACTATTTAACATAAAACCTTAATTTAAGGAGTTCAAATCAAAGAAAAATAGAAGTGCGAAAAAGAAAAGTCTGACATCGGGGTGTCACTAGTCATGAGTATCTAATACAAACTGTCTAACAATATCAAGGCTAACTCAGCCTGGAAAATAACTAAATACAACTAGAGGAAGATAAGAGGGAGAAGAGCAGGGGCTGCGATCTCCAAACAGCTACCTTGCTAGCTCCAAGAAAATCTGCAACCAGAACACTCAATAATCGCTACCATGTCCGGCTACACCTGAATTTGCACACAAGGTGCAGGGAGTAACGTGAGTACGCGAACTCAGTAAGTAACAACAATAAATAAAGACTGAGCAATAGTGACGAGCAATAAAGCATATAACATTCATATCATAAAATCTCAGTAAAGTACAACATGCTTTAAAAATCAGTGTTTGAATCAAATCATCTCGTTTAAGCCCGGTTCCAGTAAAAATCATTTAAAGATATTTTTCTCACAGTTTTTCAAACAAAGGTTCAATGCAAAGGTGAGCAAAAATGATGAAATCATAAACAGGCCCTCGGGCAAAACTCACAGTCATTCGTGCCACTCGGGCATACCTCACAATCACTCTTGCCACTCGGGCATACCTCACAATCACTTATGCCTCCCAGTAACTCAGCACTCGGCACTCGGCACTCGCACTCAGTAGGTACCTGCGCTCACTGGGGGTGTGTATAGACTCCGGAGGGGCTCCTTCAGCCCAAGCGCTATAATCTGCATGGACAACTCACGTGCTGCACGGACAACTCACGTGCTATAATAATAAAATATGTTGCAGGCGGGCAGCCCCAATCCACACTCATCCTCACAATCAGGCCCTCGGCCACACTCAGTCATAAACCTCTCAAGCCACTCGGGCATTTCAGTAAAATAGGACATTCGGCCCAAAATATTTATATGCATTAAAATAGAGTCATAAAACTGAGTTATGCGGTAAAGAAGTATAAACATGATTGAGTATAGGTTTTCAATCGAAAACAATGAGAGGATAGTAAGAAAAAGGCTCCTAAGGGTCCAAACAGTACTGGCGCAATGCCCAAACATGGCATTCAACCCAATTTACAGAAATTCTTTCTAAAACATATAAGTATCATATAGTTTCAACAAAGTATGCAACTTTACAGTTGCTACGGGACGGACCAAGTTACAATCCCCAACATTGCACGCCCACACGCCCGTCACCTAGTATGTGCGTCACTTCAAAATAGTAGAATGATACGAAATTCGGGGTTTCATACCCTCAGGACTAGATTTACAATCGTTACTTATCTCAAGCAGTGAAGTTCTTATTCTGCAATGTCCTTTCCTCGTGAATTGGTCTCCAAACACCTCGAATCTGGTCATAAATAATTCGTTTCAGTCAATAAAATTCATTGGAATTAATCCCATAAGAAAATAATGATTTTATATAAAATTCCGAAAATTAGCTCAAATATCGCCCGTGGGGCCCACGCCTCGGAACTCAAAAAAAGTTACAAAATCCGGAAGCCCATTCAACCACGAGTCTAACCATACCAATTTTACCAAAATTCGACTCCAACTCGACCCTCAAATCTTCAATTTAAACAAGGAGGATTTTCAAATTTTCCCAACTCAATTCACCAATTAAATGATAAAAACAACTATGGATTCGAGTAATTTAATCAATATTGAGTTAAGAACACTTACCCCATTGTTTCCTCAGAAAATCACCCAAAATCGCCTCAATTCCGAGCTCCAAATCGCCAAAAACTAACCATTTTCAGAATTTAAACTCTCTGCCCAGACATTTGCTCTACGCGATCGCGAACATTCCCACGCGATCGCGAAGAACACTTTCTATCACCCAGATTTTACTCTATGCGATCGCAGACTTTCCCACGCGATCGAGATGCACAACATCACAGACCTACGCGATCGCGGACTAGTCCACGTGATCACGAAGTACAAAACGCGTGACTTCTACTCTGCTCCACTTACTCTACACGAATGCAACCTTCGTCACGCATTCGCGGGTCATAAAATTTCAGAGCTACGCGGTCACATCTCGCTTCACGCGATCGCGAAGCACAAAATGCCACTGCCTCATATTAACCCTATGCGATCACAGATATCCCCACGCGATCGCGTAGAATAAAAACCCTCACTGACCAAATAAGGCTACGCGATCGCAGACGCGTTCACGCGATCGCGTAGAAGGAAAACATCATCAGAATCAAAAAATTCCAGTAGTTGTTCAAGTTTCAAAATTTTGATCCGTTAACCATCCAGTATTCACCCGAGCCCCTCGGGACCTCAACCAAATATACCAACAAGTCCTAAAATATCATACGGACTTAGTCGAACACTCAAATCACCTCAAAAAAATGCTAAAACCATGAATTACACCACAATTCAAGCCTAATAAACTTTAAAATTTCTAATTTCTACATACGACTCCGGAACCTATCAAATCACGTCCGATTGACCTCAAATTTTGCACACAAGTCATAAATGACATAACAGAGGTACTTCAATTTTCAGAATTGGATTCCGACCCCGATATCAAAAAGTCAACCCCCCGATCAAACTTTTCAAAAACTAAACTTTCGGCATTTCAAGCCTAATTCCTCTACGGACTTCCAAATAATATTCCGGACACGCTGCTAAGCCCAAAATCACCATACGGAGCTATTGAAATTATCAAAATTCAAATCCGAGATTGTTTACACATAAGTCCATATTCGATCCACTTTTCTAACTTAAAATTTTTAATTATGAGACTAAGTATCTCATTTCACTCCGAGTACCTTCCGGACCCGAACCAACTAACCCGATATAACATAATATAGCTAAATAACTCAAAAAGAAGTAGAAATGGGGAAAACAGGCTATAACTCTTGAAACGACCGGCCGGGTCGTTACATCATAATACAGCTATAACGTATAAATTGAGCAGTAAATGGGGAAACGGGGTTGTAATACTCAAAACGGCCGATCGGATCGTTACATCCTCCCCCACTTAAACATACGTTCGTCCTCGAATGTGCCAAGAATTGTTTCCAAGCCATCAAATCACTATTCTATCTTACCGCGCACATACCCGGGGGTGATCCCACACCACCCTATTCTGTGTAAATTGTATAGGTCTGACACCACAACATAATTAAAAATCATTACTTTAATCTTAGCCCGTAAACCTTGGAATTCAATTTCCAACATTCAGAATTTCGTTTCAAGACCTGAATGTCACATCAACACGCTGTATGAGTCTGAACAAGCTGTATCAAGCCATAACCATAGCCCCAGATATAATCACTTAACATACTACACAACTCGCATGCTCGCAATACCATTTTCTATCACATTAACTACTCCAAAGTAACCCGGTAATAGTATTAACCCCATATCAAACAAAACCTCGTTCTAAACCTTTCGCACACTGCTGATAATGAAAGAAACAATCAAAAACTCATAACCACTCGAATATAACCTAATCAAGCCTGATAGTACCCATTCTAGGTCCAATGACATTATTTTATTAAACACAACTATCCCATTGACATGCCACACCAATAAAACCCAATCCACAACTGCACAACTTTGTACCCAAAATGGAAGATGTCTCAAAGTAGAGAACCGTATTGGAAGTTCAATAAGCACCACTACGACTGTAATGCTATAAGCTCATTATATATAGTAGAACCAAGACACATAGATTTAATAACAGTAACCAGCTCTTCTAGAGCTCACATTAACATTACTCGCTCGGACAACTCACGTGCTATAGTATCAATATCTGGACCCGCACAGACAACTCACGTACCAATAATATCAGTACATGGATCTGCATGGACAACTCACGTGCCAATAACATAATCCGCCTGGCATGGTCACATGCCTCTAATCCAAGCATATCATACAGGAGCAATCAAATAAGTACACATGAACCATCGTAACTGATCACAGCTCCAGCACTCGCATGGCTATCACATCCTTCATGCACGATCATCCCACTAGGAATATTTCCATAATTCCTCCGTGCCACATATCAATAACTCATATATCAGTAGTCTATTAACTAGGTGAGTATTGCAATATCGATGACATCCGAAAGTCAGAACACAATGTGCCTTTTGAAATGCGCACCCTTCTCACGGATTACCAAGCAGTTATAACATTCATCTAAATATCTGAAACTAACCATGTTGTCTATAATTCATGACCTTCCCTTCAAGAATGAACTACCACCTTGTATATGTAAATCTTAATACCGCACAACACACCACATCTATCATGCCATCATGTGACAAGCACAAGAATCTCATTATAAACTCTGAGTCACCAGCAAATTACATACCCGGTTTCCGTATTTTCTCCGATTCTTCTTTTGAATTACCCTCCAGTTGTCACTTCCCCTTGTCAGAACACTACGATCCTGCCCTAAACTCACTACAAGACATCCTGACATAAAATCGCATCGCTCTAATGCTCATAAGGTATTGTATTCTTCTTAAGCACCACAAAAGCACCATAACCGAAATGCCCACTCTGAAAATACCCCATGTGAATTTAAAATTATTCTTTTACCCTTCTTATACTGGTATGTGGAATCCCTAGTCTTACATAATTACCGCAATTCCTGACACCATCCAATGTAAATAACCGATTCTGGTGATATACAAATTCAGAAAACTTTTGAATCAACACATATACATTTTGAATCCATTAGAACCCTTTTGAAAGTCACCCACTATACTCAAATCTAAATTGCCCCGCCCAAATGGACCGAAAGAAACAAACCCCATTAGCATAACAACCCCTAAAGAAGTAACCCTGCCTTAACACCACCAATCAAATTTATATTTCGTGCGCACTACATCCTTCAAAATAACAATTTAATTATTTCATGATTTTTCATATGTTCATAAAGTGCAATATAACCCGCATTCAAGAAATTTTCTTATTCGAGTCATCCCCGATATCAACCTCTACAAGTCATAACTAATCAACAAGTATGCCTCAGACCAAAACCAATATCGCACATAATCATGCAATCAAATCGTAGATAGCAGACTCTCCCACTTGGCTCAAAGTCATATAACAAAACATCTGATAACTCACCATACCCATACTCTACTATTGTCATAATCCCGCAATCAATTCTACAAAAAATTTTCACAAGCTCAAGTAACACAAATCATAAAATACCTCAAATCATCTACCTAGCTCGCCTTCATTCTTTTCACACTCAAGTCAACTTTCTCAACCAGATTCAAATTCAAATCTCAACACACATGCCCAGCTGGCAGAAAAGAAACTTTCCACTCACATTATAAGGAACACACCTACGTAGATTACTCCGCAGGGGATAACCCATCTACTTAGCCTCAAATTGGTATCTTGTTATACCCTTTCGCAGTCAGAATTACTATGCAATCACTTAGTCTATCTGAGTCCAACTCATTAACCAGACATGAGAACTTAATTTGTCCCAAAATTTAACAACGTGAAAGATCCTTCAAAACGTTCATACTCGAGACTGTACGTCATATAAAAACGAAAAATATGCACCCAATGGTCCCTCCTTTACATTTCAAAGAAACACTTCTCGTCATATTCCGCAGTTACATCATACTCATCACAGATCCATTCCACCGCTCATCAAACCACAAATTCCATTCGTAGGAACATTACCGGACGTATGAGTCAAAATGTACAAGTTACAACTGAAGCTACCGAGCCTAAACTGCGGTTTAAACCTGGCCTCAAGTCCTCCAAACTGGCCCTTGACCAAAACACAGAATACACATCTCGAACCTCATCCCTAGAATCATAAGCCGGCGATGCACAACTGATACCTAGCGCTCACATGCGCACACGAATGCATGGAAGGAATTCAAAGAGTTATGTTTCAAGTTGAATCAATTCCGCACGATAGAATACAAGAAAGTGAAATTTTCTTAAGGGCTCGGCAGCCTCTCGAAGATAAGTACAGACGTCTCGATACCGATCCGCAAGACTCTACTAAACTTGCTCATGACTCGTGAGACCTATATAACCTAGAGCTCTAATACCAACTTGTCACGATCCAAAATCTCACCTATCATGATGACGCCTATCTCAATACTAGGCAAGCCAACGATCTAAATAAATCACCATATCTTTTAAGTTTGAGAAAATAAAAAATTAAATTCAACGGAAGAAACTCACAATTTCAAATATAACACTCCCAAAACCCAGTGTCACTGAGTACATGAGCATCTAATATGAATACAAAGTCTGACGGATAAAAATCACTGTCTGAAAATATAAAATAGTACAATAATTAAACAGGAAAGGAATCAAGTCTGCGGACGTCAAGCAACTACCTTGATAGTTCCTAACAGATTTAACTTCGAAATCTAGCAGCCGCCGTATCCGGGAGCACCTGAATCTGCACATGAGGTGCAGAGTGTAGTATGAATACAACTAACTCAATAAGTAACAAGACTAACCTCTGGGCTGAAAGTAGTGACGAGCTCCGCAGGTACAGTCCAGTATAAATAATGGTACAATAATGTAGGCATGCTTTCAAGTTCAACAGTTAAACTCAGTACAAGTGAAATAGATCAATACTGCATGATATTAGGAATACGACATCTCACTAGAAAGACCTCAAGTAAATACTGGTCATAATTTATTCGGTCACTTGGTACTGCTTATGGCCAATCCAACCCAGGGATATTCCATCCTGTATGTACATACACATCAACTGATAGTCAGTCACTCAGTACCGTATAAGGCCAATCCAGTCATGGGGTAATTTATCCCAAAATATAAATGATACGGACAAGATCCATGTCCGGAAAAATTTATCACAATATAAATAAGCAAGGCAAGTCCATGCTCTGAGAAGTCCATCCCGAATATATAATCATCTACGTTCACTGGGGGTGTATAAGACTGCGGAGGGGCTCCTTCAGCCCAAGTGCTATATTGTTTCGGCGTGCAACTCGATCAAATAATATATATATATAATATATAGCCCGAAGGCTCGTTGCAGCGTGCAACCCGATCCATATAAAATATAATCAATATAATATGCCGCGGCGTGCAACCCGATCCATATAAAATATAATCAATATAATATGCTGCGGCGTGCAGCCCAATCCCAAAATATCACTCTCACTCAGGCCCCCGGCCTCACTTAGTCATCAATCTCTCCAGTCTCACTCACGAGCTCACAATGTCATGAAACTAGCCCGACAACAATGATATGATGTATCAATAAATAATATTTGAGACTGAAATATGGTATGAATGCATGGATATGACTGAGTATGAAATATCAATAAAATCAGTGAGATGACAATAAGAAACGACCACTATGGGTCCAAACAGTATCGGCATAATGCCTAAACATGATATCTAGCATGATTGACAGCTTAACTACTTTATCACATGGTGAAAATACGGATATCAACAAAGTAAGACCAATATACAGTGCCATTGGAATAACAGAGTCTCAATTCACATGGTGCACGCCCACACGCCCGTCACCTAGCATGTGCGTCACCTCAAACAACGCTAAAACCACGAATCATACCCCAATTCAAGCCTAATAAACTTTGAAATTTCAAATTCTATATCTTGTGCAAAACACATCAAATCAATCCGGAATGACTTCAAATTACAAATCACATTTCACATTATAGACCTATTCCAATTTGCAGAATTGGATTCCGACCCCGATATCAAAGAATCAACATCTCGGTCAAACTTTCCAAAATTTTATCTTTCGCCATTTCAAGCCTAATTCCACTACGGACCTCCAAATAATTTTTCGGACATGTTCCTAAGTCCAAAATCACCATACGGAGCTATTGAAATTATCAGAATTCAAATCCGAGGTCGTTTACATATAAGTCAATATCCGATCGACTTTTTCAACTTAAGTTTTCTATTATGAGACTAAATGTCTCAATATATTCTGAAATCTCTCTGAACCGGAACTAACTAATCTGATTAGATCATAATACAGTTATAAAGCATAAATTGAGCAGTAAATGGGGACACAGGATTGTAATACTTAAAACGACTGACCGGATCGTTACAATGACTCAAACTTAGTCGATGCTCAAATTACATTAAACAACATTGAAACATGAATCGCACCATAATTCAAGCTTAATAAAAACTAACGAATTCCAAATTCTACATTCGATGCCGAAACTTATTAAATCAATCCGGAATGACCCCAAATTTTGCACATGAGTCCTAAATAACATTATGTATCAATTTTCGGAATCCAATTTCGGGCCCGATATCAATAAAGTCAACTACCGATTAAAATTTTCAAAAATCTCCTATTTTTCAACTTTCGCCAAAATACGTCGAATTCACCAACGGACTTCCAAATCCAATTCCGGACATACACCTAAGCCCGAAATCACCATACGAAGCTATTAAAATTATTAAAATTTCATTCCAGAGTCGTTTGCTCAAAAGTCAAACTCCTGTCAACTCTTTTTATTTAAGCTTCAAAAATGAGAATTGTTCTTTCAATTAAATTTCGAATCTTCCGAAAATCAAACTCGATCACCCATGCAAATTATAATACACATTACGAAGTTTCTCGGGACCTTATGTCGCTGAACGGGGCGTTAATTCTTAAAAGACAAGTCACGTCGTTACAGTCATCTCCTTTAATGGTCGATTCTTTCTTTCTGTAATCCCTTTGGATTGGGGCGTGTATGGGGAGTTGTTTGATAAATAATGCAATATTCCAAACATATTTCTTCAAAAAGAGATTCACATTCGCCACCCCTATTACTTTGTAGAGCCAACCAAATGAACTGTTGTCGTGTCATGATAGAGTCAGAATTAATAAATGGTGAACTTGTTAATCTTGAAACCAATCTGACACAACAAGAATTTATAAATGGTAAAATTTTTAATCTTCTAACCGAGTAATATCTGATACTGGATCTAATAAACGGTGAAGTTTTTAATCTTCAAATCGAATAATAAATTGGATTAGAAAATTAAAAAGATTTTAATCTTTAAACTGAGTAGAAAGTCACTTAGACTTTAATCCCCACTAATGAGTAGAAAGTCACAAAGACTTTAATCTCAACGAACGAGTAGAAAATCACCCAGATTTTAATCTCGAAGCAGGAGTAGAAAATCACAAAGATTTTAGTCTCCCTAAATTAATCATGATAGAGCCAAAATTAATAAATGGTGAAGTTTTTAATCTTCAAACCAATCTGACACAACCAGAATTAATAAATGGCAAAATTTTTAATCTTCTAACCGAGTAATATCTGATACCGGATCTAATAAACGGTAAAATTTTTAATCTTCAAATCGAATAATAAATTGGATTAGAAAATCACAAAGATTTTATTCTCTAAACCGAATAGAAAGTCACTTAGACTTTAGTCCCCACTAATGAGTAGAAAGTCACAAAGACTTTAATCTCAACGAACGAGTAGAAAATCACGCAGATTTTAATCTCGAAGCAGGAGTAGAAAATCACAAAGATTTTAGTCTTCATAACGGGAGTAGAAAATCACGAAAATTTTAATTTTCTCCAAAACATGAGTGCTAAATCACAAGTATTTGATTTTCTTTTCAAATGGTTTTCCAACTAAACCATTATTACCCCTAAACATTTGATATATTATTCTTATCAAACTAACATATGTGTATCTTTATTGATCCAAATTAATATACATATAAAATATCATGATCAAAATAATTTCCAAGTATCAATACTGTAAGCCTACTTCTTAACTTACAAACCTTGGAAATAATCTTTTACGTAATTCATATATGCTACCAAATTTATATATCAACTATTAATATTTTTTTATTTGGTCAAAGGAATAACAAAATTAACCGCAAACACATGTTATTCCTAATCATGTATTATAATTCTAATTTTGTAACATGAGATCATTACATAATAAACATCTACCCTAATATTTATAGAAGCAAGATATCATAAATCACAATGGGTAGAAAGTTAAAATTATGAAAGAGCAAAGAAAGTATAACCCGATATATTGTCACTTTCTTCTTAAATCGTCACCTTCACTATTTTTCTTTTACAGTGATTAAATTCTATTTTTTCCCAGCCATTAACACTTGCCATAATATCTGTATTGCACATCATATATGTTTTTCTGTTCAAACTCACAACCGTTGTTATAGTTTGACCAATATCTTTGCATTAGACGATGGAAGACATATAGAAAAGAAACTGACTGGTTTACATCAGATTAGTTTCATTAGAGTCGAGCTAGAATTTGAACATTTTCGAGTACCATTTCTTTTAATGGCATAAATAATTTGTGGAGTACCATTTCTTTTAATATTTAAAATCCTTCAGTTTTTCTTTCTCATATTCTCAAGTTTTAACAATTGGAGTATAACAATTCCAATTCTGTATTCAACCCGCAAAGTGCGCGTCAATCTCTAGAACGAACAAACAAAATAAAATTGCACTGTCATTTGATAGACGACTTCCACTTCGTGTCTTTTTCGTTCTGTGTTATCAACCAACAAACTAAGGAGTCGTTTGGTAGAGTGTATAAGACGACAACAACAACAACAACAACCCAGTATAATCTCACTAGTGGGGTCTGGGGAGGGTAGTGTGTACGCAGACCTTACCCCTACCCTGGGGTAGAGAGGCTGTTTCCAATAGAAACTCGGCATCCTTCCCTNACACAATTTCTAAAAGAATTATTTGTTTACAAAAATACCCTCATAACCAGTCCACACATCTTTTTTAAAGAAACATATATTGAGGAATGTTTGTATATGAAAAGGGTTTAAACAAATTATTTGATTTGTCTACCTATATTGTAGTATAGAACTTAATATTTATTTATAAAATAGAAAATATGCTAAGTATTTATTTATTTACTAGGGATATAATTTTATTTCTCATTTTCTTGGATTATTTCAAAATTGCATTATATAATAGCATATTTTAATCAAGTATAAATTTTGAAGGACATTTTTGTCTTTAACTAAGTTAATGCATGCATTAAAACCCATTGCATTGTTAATACCATGGTTTCTTATGTATTAATTATGCATAGGATAATACCAAATATGGTGTATAACTAATGCTTGCATAACAAATGCATATGTTCAAAAAGTGTACGAAACAAAGTATTACTAATACACAAAGCTAATGCATGCATTATTTTGCCTAATGCATCCTACCAAACGACCCCTAAATTCCTTAAGATTATTAGTATTCTTGTGTTCCAAATCAGTAAATCAGAGGGAAAAAGAAAGTTAGTTCAATAAGTAAATCGTAAAATAATTCCGAGCCCACAAGTTGCTTGTGTGTTCTTAAGGAATTTAATCCATTCATTGTTGTCCAAGATTATGGATTACTTCCTCCCAGAATAGAATAAAAAAACTATTCTTAAATACTGACAATCGAAATTACAGTATTTCGGCGGACTCAACAAACGGAGCAAATCACATTTGACACTTTATTTAATTGGAAAACAATGCAACAATGTAGAGATGAAGGAAGAAATTTTCAGATTTTTCATGTATAAAAAATGAGACTAAGCCTCTAAATTTATAGACAATAAAAAAGTGAGATAAAAGGTACAATTCAAAAGGTGCCTCTTCCATTTCTCATTCACACCCTTTAGAAAAAACCCAACATTTACCACTTTATTTAACTTTAAATTATTTTACAAGATTTAAATGTTAGGGTCGCCATTTGTTCACCCAAAAAATAAATCCTCCTCACCCTATTCTTGGTTCAGTGATTATATGTAGTGGCGGAACCAGAATTTTCATCAAGGGGTATCAAAATATAAAAAATTAGATACACCAAAAAGTTAAGGGGAGTTTACATATAATAAATATACATAAAACAAAAAATTTATCTAGCAATACAATATAATTTTCCGGCGAAGAGGTGTCGATTGATACCCCTTGGTTGAATGTGGCTCCGCCACTGGTTATATGACTCAAATTGTAACAAATTATTTTGTACCAACGACCTCGAGTATTAATGACTGAGTTCTAAATTTAATATTCGTATATATTCNTGCCATAATATCTGTATTGCACATCATATATGTTTTTCTGTTCAAACTCACAACCGTTGTTATAGTTTGACCAATATCTTTGCATTAGACGATGGAAGACATATAGAAAAGAAACTGACTGGTTTACATCAGATTAGTTTCATTAGAGTCGAGCTAGAATTTGAACATTTTCGAGTACCATTTCTTTTAATGGCATAAATAATTTGTGGAGTACCATTTCTTTTAATATTTAAAATCCTTCAGTTTTTCTTTCTCAAATTCTCAAGTTTTAACAATTGGAGTATAACAATTCCAATTCTGTATTCAACCCGCAAAGTGCGCGTCAATCTCTAGAACGAACAAACAAAATAAAATTGCACTGTCATTTGATAGACGACTTCCACTTCGTGTCTTTTTCGTTCTGTGTTATCAACCAACAAACTAAGGAGTCGTTTGGTAGAGTGTATAAGACGACAACAACAACAACAACAACCCAGTATAATCTCACTAGTGGGGTCTGGGGAGGGTAGTGTGTACGCAGACCTTACCCCTACCCTGGGGTAGAGAGGCTGTTTCCAATAGAAACTCGGCATCCTTCCCTCCAAGAACTTCCCACCTTGCTCTTGGGGTGACTCGAACTCACAACCTCTTGGTTGGAAGTGGAGGGTGCTTACCATCAGAGCAACCCACCTTGTAGAGTGTATAAGAATAATGCTGAATATGATGTATTAGTAATGCTGGTATTAGTTATACTTGCATTAATTATGCTGGTATTAGTTATGCTGACATATTTTTTATTCATTGTTTGGTTTGATGTACTAAAGCATTACACAATTTCTAAAAGAATATTTGTTTACAAAAATACCCTCATAACCAATCCACACATCTTTTTTAAAGAAACATATGTTGAGGAATGTTTGTATATGAAAAGGGTTTAAACAATTTATTTGATTTGTCTACTTATATTATAGTATAGAACTTAATATTTATTTATAAAATAGAAAATATGCTAAGTATTTATTTATTTGCTAGGGATATAATTTTATTTCTCATTTTCTTGGATTATTTCAAACTTGCATTATATAATAGCATATTTTAATCAAGTATAAATGTTGAAGGATATTTTTGTCTTTAACTAAGTTAATGCATGCATTAAAACCCATTGCATTGTTAATACCATAGTTTCTTATGTATTAGTTATGCATAGGATAATACCAAATATGGTGTATAACTAATGCTTGCATAACTAATGCATATGTTCAAAAAGTGTACGAAACAAAGTATTACTAATACACAAAGCTAATGCATGCATTATTTTGCCTAATGCATCTACCAAACGACCCCTAACTTCCTTAAGATTATTAGTATTCTTGTGTTACAAATCAGTAAATCAGAGGAAAAAAGAAAGTTAGTTCAATAAGTAAATCGTAAAATAATTCCGAGCCCACAAGTTCTTTGTGTGTTCTTAAGGAATTTAATTCACTGTTGTCCAAGGTTATGGATTACTTCCTCTCAGGATAGAATAAAAAAACTATTCTTAAATACTGGTAATCGAAATTACAGTATTTCGGCGGACTCAACAAACGGAGCAAATCACACTTGACACTTTGTTTAATTGGAAAAATAATGCAACAATGTAGAGAAGAAGGAAGAATTTTTCAGATTTTTCATGTATAAAAAATGAGGCTAAGCCTCTAAATTTATAGACAATAAAAAAGTGAGATAAAGAGGTATAATTCAAAAGGTGCTTCTTCCATTTTCCATTCACAGCCTTTAGAAAAAACCCAACATTTACCACTTTATTTAACTTTAAATTATTTTACAAGATTTAAATGTTAGGGTCGCCATTTGTTCACCCAAAAAACAAATCCTCCTCACCCTATTCTTGGTTCAGTAGTTATTGCAGTGGCGGAACCAGAATTTTCATCAAGGGGTATCAAACTATAAAAAATTAGATACACCAAAAAGTTAAGGGGAGTTTACATATAATAAATATACATAAAATAAAAAAATTTATCTAGCAATACAATGTAATTTTCCGGCGAAGGGGTGTCGATTGACACCCCTTGATTGAATGTGGCTCCGCCACTGGTTATATGACTCAAATTATAACAAATTATTTTGTACCAACGACCTCGAGTATTAATGACTGAGTTCTAAATTTAATATTCGTATATATTCAGCCCGTCTCGGCTGGCCCCTCCCTTTTATTCTAATCCCTTGTTTTTGGTCATTATCAAAATTACATTTTTCCACTCAACATATACCACCCTAAAAATTTATCAATTTTCAGTGGCTTCACTTGATCGTTGTTGGAGGAATATGATTCGGATCACCCATGTGGGTCAACCAAGATCCATATTTAAAAAAAAAGTAAATATATAATTTGTTGCCAATTTAATTATATTTAATAAGAAGAATAGACATAACAGTTAGGATTCTCCTAAACTGTTGTGTCACTTTATACACTATTAAAAGAGAGTTTTTGAATGAGATTCAGAATAACGTTCTTTCTTCTCCTTCTCCATAATATTCCTGGTTCTTCTACTCTCTGAAATCTTTTTTGGAGTTATCTGAAAATTCCTGTGAAGAATTTTTCTCCGAAAAATGTTGAAATAACGTTCTGCAATAAGGTACGATCATAAGCTGTGAACTTTATAGATTAATTGGTGTATTAACATGTGATTGTACTGTTTGACTGATAAAATACAAAATACAATGATCCTGCATGTATTTGATTTAATTCTTCAATTTTGAATTTCCAAGCTTTTAATTGATCAAGAAGAGAGAAGAACATGTAAAAACATATGTTACAATCTTTAAATTTATAAAAAAGGATCATATCTATACAAGGGGTGATCATCAAATGATCGATAATATAAACTGCACTTTGTAAACAAAAACCTCAAAGAAAAAAATATTATTAATATACTGAAATAAAAGAAAGTATAGATGCAAAACTGAAGCTTTGGTAAGTATTCACAAAAATCTTATCACTTGCAATCAAGATCCTGAATAGCACTTATAGTCAAATTAATATTCATAGTACAACTCAAATCTGCAGATTTCTTCCTCCTAAACACCCTAAAAATCTGCAGTTTGCCTCTCAACATAGCCTGGCTAGTTACTGGCAAAATCTCGTTAGTATTATTGACTCCTTGTCTTGCAAGTGTGTTAATATTTGCATTAATATAAAGTTTTTTCGTCGAACGACGTCTTACCTCTGCTTCAGAAATAATAAATTGGCCAATCGTCTCACCCCCTGAAGTAATAGTACCTAAAGTACTATCAAATTCGTAACGCCAATAATTACTATTTCTCACAAAAATCTGTGCAGCAAAATTAATATTATTGCCATCACTGTCGTTCGTGACTCTGATGTTTTCGAGCCAG